>CM035806.1:158698166-158785666 GCA_020466095.1 Chlorops oryzae | reverse complement strand
ACTATCAAAGCTACTCCAAAAGCAATCGCTGGTCTACCCGTCTTCGTTACCGATGATACGCCCATTAATGATGTCGCACGTTTCATACAGAAAATGGCACTAATGGGTGGAAAATTCAAAGTGAATCTATCTGCTTGGTATCTGCCACATTTCGTTTTTTTCTTTTTGGCATTGCTAGTGGAGTTAATCATGAAAATGGTCTTCCCGTTCACCAAGTCTCGTTTACGATATTCACTGCGAGCGATTGCTTCGTTTGCGGCTTCGGTTCTCATGTTCAATCGACTGAGAGCATCCATCCATATGGACTACACGCCAATAATAGAACCCGAAAAGGGATTACAATTAAGTGCCAACTACTATGCTAAATGGTGGGATCAGCATTTGGCTAATTCACGAAAGCAACGGAGAACGTAAAAAATATAGAGGAGAAAATGAAAAAAAAAACCTTCAAATATGCTCAATAACGGCGACATGCATATGTTCTTAATATGTCCAGCCCTGCTATATTTAGTTAATAGAAAGCAATTAGAATTAAAATAAAGATTTTGGACTGGGATTTCATCGGCTATATAATGATGCTTAAATATACGCTCAAATTTCAAATTTCAATAAAATATCTCGAGAAAACTTCGGTTCTGGAGCAGCTTTGACATTTTAGTGGCAAACTCTACTACTGGAGGTATCCTTAAAAATGGTCTGATCGGGTCGATTGTCGAAGTTGTTCGATAAAAAAAAAAAACTGTATACGGACATGGCTAAATTGGATCTCCTCCTAGTGTCGGGTATAAAAATTTGCTATCCCTTAAAAAAAAAAGGAACATATACGCACATTCGTTATAATCATGTTTTTATTTTGAAAATGTTCCGACTTTTAATATGTGAATTTCACACTTACAGATGAACAGTTTTATCTCCTTATATTATTTTGTTTAATTTTCTAACGTATCAACTTAAAACTTCCACTGAAGCTCAAGTAATATCGTAATGCAGGCAAAGCAAAGAGAAAATTTTTATGCTACTGAGTGTTCCAAATCGAATTGATCTGTTTTGTCCATCAAAATGGAAAGTTTCAATATATTAAAATGTTTAAGTTATCCTTATTATATTTGTTTTATTTAGTTTTGGTGTTTTTTTTTTTTCTTCTTTATATTATTTATTTATAGATTTTCTTGAGGCCGAACTGAAGTACGTCCTTCTCTTGATTTTATTTATATAATTTGATTTAATTTTTTTTAAACTATTAATTGGCGACCGATGAAGTGTGTTAGAATCAAAAGTGAGCGTGAGACGATATTTTGTTTTTCTTTTTGATTTTCTCGTTGTTTTTGTTTTTGTTGCGATTGCTACTATTGCTTTTGGGTTTTCGTTATTGGTCATCACCTCTTTAATTGAAGAGTTCAATTGATGGTGATGACGGAGGTGTTGATGAAAAGTCTGTTCCGGTTCCGGTTCGTGTTCTTGATCTTGCTCTTGCTCTTGCTGCTCCTGATGCTGATGACGACAATGTCCCAGCGCCTGACATCATCAATCCATTGTATCGCTATGAAATGAAATTGTCTAGAAAATCTACTTCAATCGAAGGAATTTTTCATAATACTCACTCACCCAACAAATACCTTATGGTGTTGTGATACCAATTCTTCATCATAACATCCCATTGTCTTTTTTATATACTATATAACAAGAGAAATAAAGAGAACGATAAAAAAATACTGGTTATATATTGGTAAATAATATTTGAAATTAATTAAGCTGATAGAACTTTTCTTGTTAACAATATCTAAGCGTATATATATATATTTGCGAACTCTCTTTTTGTATTATTTTCTGATTTTATTAATTTGAAGACGTTTGAATTGTCGAGATCAGTTATCCTAAATATTTTACTTACCATTGGAATTAACAGAATTTGCACATCCATCTCGTGTACTTTCTTAATTAAGTCCATCGTTTCCGTCACGCTTTGCTGAAGCTTAAGGAACATTTCCGGTGAATTGTATTTTTCGGGATCGTCTTTAAAAACAACCATGCCATCTTTTTGATTAATTGTCGCATAAATTTCGCCCATTTTTATCTAAAATGGAATGAAGAGGTATTATAATAGCTTGACTTGCATTTTTTTTTTTCATGCTTACCATATGCAGGATGTATCTTTCGGCATCGTCAGCATCGGGAAGTTGAACGCGACTAGCAACATCCGTCAGAGATAGAGTTAGAAACGTTTTGGTTAAGCGTTGAATATTCTTTTTGTACAACGAAAAAGCAACCTATCACGGAATTAAAGCATCATATATAATACAATTCGAAATAAATGAATTTATAATGAAGTACTTGTGCTTCCCAACTTACCTGCTTGACTAGGCCTAAATTGTTGTCCCGCACGTACGTTTCGTTGAATTTATTAATGACAATGCGTAAATCATCACTATTGGCAGTTGCAAAGACCGTTGCCAGATCATGATAAACAACGGCCAATGGTTTCATAAAGCGCGTAACGGCTTGGGATGAATATTTTGGAATCGGTACAACCTTACCATTAATTATGAGAGAAATCAAAATGAATTTTTTATATGCTTCAAGCATTATGTGCGACATGGCCATTGCTGGTGTTCCTATACACACTTCAAAGAAGTACATAGCACGTTCATAATTTTTAAGCGCAGTATAAATCATGCCGCCGTAATAATAATATAACAGATAGTATTTTGAGTCGTGATTAATCTCCTACAAACGAAATTCGATTTGATTGAATTACAGAACTATATATATGTATATATATATATATCACATTTCATATAACTCACAGTAGCATTATGGGAGCGTCCATCATTTCCAGTAGAAATATCTGTTATGTCGATATCCAAGAACGTCAATGCTATTTTATAGTACTTTCCTTTAAGACTAAGCAAACATAGGTCCGCATGGACAGGCGTCTGCTGTGAATCGAATTGTCGTATCTTTTCAATGGCTCGAGCCAGACATTTGATGCCGAAAATACCATTAGGCTTATCCACGATGTAATTGGTGAATAAATGACACAGCTGGTAGTCTATTTTCAAATAGAATTTTTCGTTAAGGTGATCGAATTTCCTTTTTTTTTTTTTGTGAGACAAAAATGTATTTTTTTGGAATATTTACATGATTGAGCAGCTAAACGAACTTGCTCCCCGTTGCAGCGTTGTATAAAATCTTTAAACAGATAAATTAATTTCGCTGGATCTGCGCTTGCAGTCTTTTTGCATTGTTGATAATAATAACGAGAGAAAGTAAAGATAAATATTCATTCAATTATAATAAGAAAGTAAATATCCATGATACAAGAAAACAAGATAGCGCCACTTGAGAGAGGAAACGTCACAAACTCAAAATCGCGATTCGTTGTTGTTGTTTCCCATGTTAAGCCGGCTTTTTACTTTTTTGAATAGCATGGGAAACAACAACAATTTCTCGCTCAGCGACGTCACAAACTCAATTTTCGGCTCTCAAAGAGAGCCTCAAAATAGCGGTACTGAAGTGGCGCTATCTTGTTTTCTTGTATCATGGTAATTATCATGGTCCACACTTACCGCTGCAGTCTCAAACTTGGCTATCAAAACATAAAGTACACCCAATGAATGTTGTTGCATATCAAGTGTCTCCAACACATTGTCTAAAATGTTCCAGTTCTTCGTTAGCAGTTCTAGTGTATCGTGCAGCTGCTCAGCTAGCTCCCGAAAACTGCCTACTCAATATAGACAGAGAATGACAAATTATATTGTTTCAAATTTTGAAATTTCAAACATTCAAACTCACCGGAGGCACTCAATGTTCGTACATTGTTGACAAAATTCTCCAAAGCACTAGCCATTTAATGACTTTTACGACTACTCCTATTCGACTATATATATATATAAATTTCTTTAATATTCAATTTCAGCCCGTCTACGTTGTTAAAAAAAAAAATAAAAATACCCGCTTATAATATATAGTTTTTTTCCCGTATTGTTTTTTGTTGTTGTTCTATGCAATTCAAAATGGTTTGATGACCTTTCTCTTGCTGTTAAGACCAAATTTTTGTTGCATGAAATCACGTGTTTTACTAATCGAGCGAATCACGAACTACTCATAATGGGTTGAAAAGTTGCCGGATTTAGTAATTTCGTCACTTAAAACATATTTGAACGAGCGGAACTTCCTAACTTTTCTTAATATTCTTCACATAAATCTGCGGAAATCATTTACAGTGCTGCCAACTTTATTATTACGAAATAAAGCTGTCTTGAGGAAAATATAAAAGTAAATTAAGCCTGATTTCCAATTATGCGTCAGCAGCGTTCCGTCAATTGACATCGTCGTCTGCACTCGTTGAAAACAAGCGACAAATAATGAAGTATACTAAATTCAGTAACGTGTCGACGCAAACATACTGAACACGTACGTATGAATTCAATAGGCTATTCAGTACCGTGTCGGGTTCGCTTTAAGTGTAAGCTTTGAGTGATTCCTGCCAGTATTTTATCGTTAAAATTCAAACTTTGGTTTATCTTTTTCCAAACGTCTCAAATACAACGCTTCATAAAAAATTTACTGATTCGTGCACTGCCCACAATTGTACCTCGCTAAGAAATCTCAAGGAAGCCCATATGTTCACGTACACGCACTGTTTAAAATTGTTTTTTTTTCACGCAGGTGACGCAGCGTCAAATAATCTGCATCTGACGCGTCATCAGAAATCAGGCTTTATATTTGAAAAAAAAGTTAATTACTTAGTCTACTTACATACATTGGTACGACCAATTGTCGGCCAACAGCACTCACCGTTTCGCTCGCTTGTTTGTACGCAAGAGATGAAGACGACAAGGAATCGTTTCAAAATCGTTATTGCACCTGTGCCATTGCAATATCCTACAGTTTCAGATGGCGATTAAAAATTGACATGTAGATGCCGTTATACCCGTCTAAACGGAAACGTTTCAAAGAATTGTTACGATAATTTTTTATGAAGTGTCTGAATCCATTTCTAAATTTAATTTTATATTTTAAAATGCGTCAAACCACTTATTTTATGTACTTAACATTACTTAATTCGCATAAATCCAATAAACGAATGTCATTAAGAAAAACACACAAAGTATAAATCAGGTTGCTGCAAATCGTGTGTTAGAAGCGAACACCGACAGAAGACAATTTCAAAAGGGAATTTGAAAAAATCGTTGTGAAAATCGCGTCGATAATCGTTCAATGTAGAAGCCGACTTACATGTCGATTTACCAAAATAGAACACAGTCTTCACCGGTAGCGTACCCCAAACGTCCCTCGCCAACAACCACCGTGTCGCTCGCTTGTCTTGTCGCATAATATGAACCACGACTTAAAATCGTTCTTCGAAAATGCTATATTGCCACCTTGCGGTGTCCATTGGCAATATCCACAGTTTGACAGATGGCAAGCCATGAAAAATTGAATGTGGAGAAGCCGGTTAACCCGCTAACCGGAATGTGGTCCACAAGGACCACACCGTACGTTTATTTTATAAAATCTACCATTTTAAAAGCATTTTACTACTTTCTAAGATTCAAAAACGGCAGCACTGATTGTGACAGACATTTTAGAAAAATTGGAATAATCTGTATAGTCATCAATGTCGTGTTAAGTAATGTGTAAGTCCTGACTATCGAAATGGTTTATAAAGCATGAAGCTATAAAATGCTCGAGATCGATGCCTTTTTCGTTGGTTGCATCATTTGGGGGAACATTCATCAATGATTAGTCGAATTTCGGGCCTATTTTGAGACATTCAGGGGATATAGCCGAAAAAAAATTGGCAGCACTGATTTCCAGTGAATTACACATCGAAGAAGAAGAACACGCAAATCATTTAAACAAGTTCCATTGCAATCGTGAGTGGGTTAAAACATTGCAAACATTAACATTATGAAAAATAAAGCGCAAAAATGACTGACGAGTATGAATCAATAACGGTTTGCTATGCCTGCAACATATGTCTACGAATTTACACTTTAAAGGAAGACCTCCGCGGCCATATGATCGAATATCACAAGTTTGTGGCAATAGACGAGAACAATTTGAAAATTTCCCGCGCAATCGACACCGAGGAATCGACGTATACACCGGAGCACGTAAAAAATGGCTCAATGCTATCAAATGCGGAACTTCGTCCGATTCCATTCAAAAGCTTTCGTTTGCTTTTACGGTCGACGCTTTCATTGCGGTAATAACATACATATATTGCATGGATAAATGCGAAATATTGTGTCCTCTCGTTTATTTTCAGATGCACCGTTTCCAACTCCTGCGCACATAAGTTTGAGAGTGCATTGAAACAGAAACTGCACACGAAATGTCATGCCATCGATCAATCGAAACTGGGAGATGACAACTTTAAATGCTTTAAATGTGAATTGAACTTTTCGAATTGGCGGCAATGTTCCATACATTTGTGGAAAATCCATCAAATCGATGTGGATCTTTTGTGCTGTCCAACTTGCAGCGCCTATAAAGCACATACGACAGGTGAGAGGACATGCTATGTTTAGTTTTCAATCTTAATCTTAATTTCGATTGTTCTGCGAAAAATAGTTCACGTCTGGCGACACATGCGAGTCCACAAAAAATGGCGTCCATTGGTTTTACGCACTCTACGCGCTGTACAGAAGCGACGTCAGCAGCAAAGAGAAACCGCCGGCAATAATAATCCATCAAAATTAAATGAGAAAACAATGGCAGCGGCAACAACGACACCGTCATCAAGTGTGACGACAAATATGAATAAATACTATTCGGAGAAAACCTGTGATATTTGCAATCGCAAATTTGTGAATGGCAAAACACTATCGAAGCACGTGAAAACTGTACACAATAAAATCAAGCCATTCATATGCAATATTTGTGGCATTAAGACGGCTAGAAAGGCGAGCTTGGCGGTATGATCATATTCTAGTTAAGAGCCATACACTTCTAACTAACTAAAATGATGGTCTGTGGAAAAATCATTTTTTTTTAGATCCATATGAGGCAACACACGGGGGAGAAACCACTGCAGTGCAGAATCTGCAAATTCTCAACGCGTGATCCAAGTGTTCTAAAGAAACATCAGCAACGACATAATAAGGTAGGGGGAAGCATTGATTTGTTTTTTCCATTTCATTCAATTCGAATATTGATGATTTTTAGAATGGACTATTCAATTGCAGTCACTGCAAGTATTCATGTATTCAAACAATATCGCTAAAGCGTCACATAAGACTAAAACATCCCGAAGAGTTTAAAAAAATCGCATGCGATCTTTGCAATTTCGTTACGACAAATAGCATAACCCTGTCGATGCACAAGGAGGATCATCGAAGGGGTCTTATCTTAAACGCAGATGGTGTGCATGAATGTAATACATTTTTTTCCTACGCATGTTTATTTATTTTCTTTTTTTTTTAATATTTTTTCGAAATCAGATTCCATGGATGCAACACGCACCGATATTAAAGTTCCACGCAAGCTACACGATAAAAACAATGAGGTGAGTTCGAATGTTAAAGAAGCACTAACTAAGTTTACGCTATATTGGCATTTTTTTTGGAATATTTTTTTTTTTTTTATAAGAAAATTAATTTATGAATGATAAATGAAGCAAACTTTTACAAGTCCCATTTGGTGGCGAAAATGTTAGTACGCATTAAAAACTAACACTTTTTTTTAGATGTCAGCGGACTGTTTTTTGCCCTTAGAAAGCATTGACTCGCTGCCGCCTGTGGATACTGGTGGTGTAACCATACCATTCCAATCATACCAGCCGTCAGAAGATACGCAGCTTCCGAGCTAATTAAATACTTAAAGAAAAAAACTGAAATATGGTTGTTTAAATGTTAATTTTATTTTTTTATTTTTTTTTTTATTTTTTTTTTATTTTCTTCTCAATTTTATTTGTTTTTATTTAAATTTTTCTTTTTGATATGATACGCAACATTACGACTTCAACTTTTCATATGTAATCCGTACGTATGAACATTCATGAATTGGTTTCCTTAATCAAAGTAAAATAGTTTCCTTTAATATTTTTTGTTTTTTCCTTGCAATTATTATTTTCGTTTAGTTTTATCTAAACGATTTTGATTTAGGTTTTTGTTGTTAGTTGCTACAAATGTATAGATAGATGAACCAAATTTCTTTTTTGAAAAGTCTTACTAAATGCTGACGACGCAGAGTTTCTATCGTAAAATGTATGCATGACACGCACAAATGTAATTTTTATTTTCAGTGTGCCTGACGAGCTGTTTAGTTGCAATGAATATTGTTCTCGTTCAAACATTTTCAACGTCTATTTTATGTTTTTAAATGTTTAGTTCAAGAGGTTTACTTTAATTTTTTTTTAGTTTAATACTGCATGCAAGTATTTTCATTATTTTATTTCAAATTTGATTTTTTAGCTTTGCTTTTTTTTCTTTCTTCTTCTTATTAATGGATTGCTTTAACTTTTGTTTTATCTTCTTGTCGCTTTCAGTTTTTTTTTAAAGTTTTTTTTATTTTTTATTAGCTTTAAACGAATTCATTTCAAACAGTCTCCCTTTTAAATGATTTTTTTGATCGCTTTCTTAACCCTGAAATCTTTCACATGCTTGCAGTGTCGAGCGAAATTGTTCGAAAAACGATATTTGAATAATAAAAAAAAAAAGAAATTTATTACAAAAAAGCAATCATAATTTTTCATCTAACATTGCCACATCGAAATAATAAATATGTTAGGGCTGTGCGATGGTCGATCTAATTCCCTTCATTGAACTCCTTGCTATAGAAAACCACAGAAAAGAATTGAAAATTTGCTGAAGATTTGTGGAAATACATATTTTGTACAAAGGATTCTGCAAGTATGATTGATAACAGTTTAGCGAGAGCTATTCGGCTAGTTTAGAATTGGCTATTGCATGATAAAATCATCAGTCCTCTCATCGATGGCATTGTAGGTAACAGTGTCATACATGACCGCCCAGATGAAATGTAATCGTTAAAAGTGCCATTGTTTGTTTTTTTTATTCTCTTTTCACACTATTAGTAATGATGTTGTCACTGTCAAAATTATGCAGAAATATCATATAAAAAGTCATTAATAATGTCATGGGTTAATGTTCTTGAATAGTATTTCCCTGAAAGCTATTGAAGGAGGCTTTTTTTTAAAGCAATCTTCATCATTTGAATTGATCATATTCGGTATGAAATGAAACTATTTCTAGTTCGATGAAGGCGGGCGTTTGCCGAACAGCAAAATTTTCTATATATTTAGGTTGATGTATAAAAGGCTTAAATAAGCGAATGAAGAGAGAATACAATTTGTTTTTTGAACAAAAGATATCAACCTTACGATGAATCGATCTGAAAAAGTAACCGTTATTTTTGTGTCCATTTTGAAATTGATCTATTTTTTTTTTAACCGACGATCAATTTTGAAATATTTCAATATTATGGCCTGTACTCAGATACTGTGTAACTTTAGATCCCATGCCAAAAAAAAACAAGTAAGGGTGTTATAGTCAGGCGAGCCTGACAATAGAATACCCGACACAGACACACATGTTCAAATCATTTTTAACATCAAGAGGTGTTTAAGACCATAAGGGGCCCCATATACCGACTTTTGATAGATTTCTTTATGAAAAATGCCCCTTTGCCACGCCCACTTTTCCAATTTTTGTTGAACTATAATCGGAGGCTTAAATATACGCTCAAATTTTAAGTTTCATTAAAACATTTCGAAAAAGTCCGATTTTAAGGCAGTTTTAGGATTTTTGTGACAGACCCTAGTACTGGAGGTACCCTTAATAAAGGCCCAACCAAGGAAATTTTTTTGGAGGATGTTTATGGCTACAAGGGAAGCATAAGTGCCAAATTTCGTTCAAGTCCCATTTGAATTTCGGGTGTAGGAGACAATTTTCGAAAACCGCCCTTCTGCCACGCCCACATTTACAATTTTTGGAAATAATATTACTCTCCTTTAAATATGATCAAATATTAAAATTCATCAAAATATCTTGAAAAACTTTGATTTTAGAGCAGTTTTTGTGATTTTCGTAGCAGACCCTAGTACTGGAGGTACCCCTAAAAATGGTCCGATCGGGTCCATTCTCGAACTTGTTCTTACTCATGTCCCCGTGAGCACGCATACCAAATTGTCAAGATAGCTCAACTTCTTCGATAAGATAACTGTATACAAACAGACAGACAGACGGACAGACGGACACACGGACAGACGGACAGACGGACAGACAGACAGACAGACAGACAGAAAGACGGACAGACAGACAGACAGACGGACGGACATGTCTAAATCGAATCTCCTGGTGACGCTGATCATTTCTATATACATTTTGTATGGTCTATCTCGACTGGTTCTGGGTGTTACACACAACCACACAAACGCAATATACCCTCGACACAGAGTGTGTCGGGTATAAAAAAAACCGAAAATTACTTCCAGCTCAATTTTTTACTTTCGCTTATACTGAGACTCTCACCCCTATTCTAAATCAGGGGTGTCACAGAATCCGATAGCTGTCGGAATCGGAATTAAAACCGATCTAAATTTCATATAGAATTTACAAATTTTGTCGTTTTTGGTTTTGAATCGGAATCACTATCGGTTCTTAATTGCACAGAACCCTATTTTATCCGGATGTCTATCAGATATATATATGAAAATTCAGTCGACTAAAATTCCAATTCCGACAGCTATCGGATTCTATGACAACCCTGAATATCTAATAAATGTAAAATTATTTCACCCGGAATAGTTTTTTCGCCATTTGTGAAAAATGGAATCATGAATTCCATGAATTTGAAAAAAATTTGAAAATATTCGAGTAGAGCGCTCGAATTCAATTCGATTATTATTTTGCGAGTTTTTTTTTAAGAACAATGTTTTGCATGGCAATAAGAACATTAATGGAGGCAAAGGAAGAAGGTGAAATTGAACATATTTACGTGGAGCGAACAATACGCAGGAAATTGTGAGATGTTGCTAATCCTTTGGATTTACCAAGTTCAATATTTAAACAGCACTTCAGAGTAAACGAAGCCGATAGCTCAAAACTGTTATAGAAAGTTTAAGGTGACAGGTGGTGTTATTGGTTTTGTCATCATATTGCCATAGAACAACAAGCACCTCTACTATTATCGGAAGAGGTTTCATAGCTTAAATGTTATAATTGTATGTGATAGATAACAGTCTAAGAATCCGATGTATATCTGCGAAGCATCCAGGCTCGGGCCATGATTCAAAGAATTAGGGCGACAAACCGATGCGGGGAGGTATTAAAAAGGAGAAACCTCGGTGGCCATAAACATTTCTGGTTATTAGGGGATGCAGGATACCCATTAGATACGTGGCTCATGACACCATTTCGAAGTCCCCAACCATCTTCTATTGAACAAAATCAGGTTGCAAATATTTGCGTAGCTCTGCACAATACTTGTATTTCGCTGAACAGTCCCATTTGAAGCAGAAACCCTTTTCAGAGCTTATCGATGAAATTCAATCTGAGGACGTTCAATATGGAAGCAATACACAATTTTCATACATTGCGAATTGGACTTGATCCAACATTGCTAACTCTTTATAAGCTTCTACTGTTAAAGGAACCGTTTTGTTGGGTTTTACCACCACTTTTTTTTTTCTTCATTTTTTTTTGCAAATTTTGCGAACATTTTTTTCGCACATTTTCCATTCAAAAATGGTTTTCACAGGTGGCCCAGCTGCTTTAAGGCTTTTTGAAGTTCCTTCCATAATGCTTGAACTTTAAAGCGATTTTTCTTTGAATTATTCGCTGCACTAGACGGATTGCTTACTATATTACCCTGACCTGAAATTCCATAAATTTATAACTTAATAAGATTATTTTGTTAAAAATTCTACTTAAATTTCGACCACGTTTCATGGATCCGCCAGAAGTAATTAGGCGAACAAAAAAAAAAAAAAACAAAAAACCAAATAAGCGAAATGTGAAAAATTCCGGCAAATCATATTTTTTAAGAATATGGCGAAAAGAATTCGAACATTCGAAAAAAAAGGCGGAAAATTAATAATGCCTATTTGGCGAAAAGTGAATGTTTTTGGGGATAAATATTTATTTAAAATAGGGGTGTCTGTGTCGAGGGTATATTGCGTTTGTGTGCACCCAGAACCCGTCGAGATAGACCATACAAAATATATATAGAAATGATCAGCATCACCAGGAGATTCGATTTAGACATGTCCGTCCGTCTGTACTTCTCGTCGTCTGTCTGTCTGTCTGTTTGTATACAGTTTTATTATCGAAAGAGTTGAGCTATATTGACAAAATTCGGTATGCGTGCACACATGTATGAGAGACATGAGTAAGAACAAGTTCGAGAATGGACCAGATCGAACCATTTTTAGGGGTACCTCCAGTACTAGGGTCTGCTACGAAAATCACAAAAACTGCTCTAAAATCGAAGTTTTTCAAGATATTTTGATGAAATTTGATATTTGAACATGTTTCAAGGCAAGTAATACGATTTCCAAAAATTTTAAAAGTGGGCGTGGCAGAAGGGCGTTTTTCGAAAATTGTCCCCTACACCCGAAATTCAACTGGGACTTGAACGAAATTTAGCACTTATGCTTCCTTTGTAGCCATAAACATCCTCCCAAAAAAATTTCCTTGGTCGGTCCATTATTAAGGGTACCTCCTGTACTAGGGTCTGTCACAAAAATCCCTAAACTGCCTCAAAATCTGACTTTTTTGAAATATTTGAATGAAACTTAGAATTTGGGCGTATATTTAAGCCTCCGATTAGAATTCCGAAAAATTGGAAAAGTGGGCGTGGCAAAGGGGTGGTTTTCATAAAGAAATTGAACAAAAGTCGGTACATGGGGTCGCCTAATGGCCTTAAAAATCTCTAGAATATTCTTTCTCAATGGTCCTATTATATAAAAATGATTTAACCATGTGGGTCTGTGTCGGGTATTCTATTGTCAGGCTCGCCTGACTATAAAACATTTACTTGTTTTGAATTAGCTTCGCAATCAGAATCGAACATTTAAATTCTTTTTCAAAGTAAATGCGAAGAAAGCTGATTGCAGCTCATTTTTCAAAGCAAAGATAGACTTCGAAATCGAAAGCGTAGAATTTTTGGCATAATTTGAAGAATTTGAGCAGATTGAATAAAGTCGTCTCGCCCACTTTTTATGAGGTTGCAGCTTATTTATTTGTTTGCCTTTGATCTACAAGTATTAACTTGATATCTGAGCATGGGCCGTTATCGACAAAAGATTCTTATATTTGAATTTTTCTTTTGCACAAAAATGTTGAATAAACAAAATAAAAAAAAAAAGAATAAAATAATAATAATAATAATAGTTATATTAGAAAAACTATTAAGCACTGCTAACTGCAGGCTAATTTCTTTATAATTATCAAAAGGAATTAATCGTTTTATATTTGAGTTTACCTTAAGACTAGCAGAACATTTTTTGAACGTTTATATTATCGCAAGATGCACGTTTATTATAGCGTATTCACGTTATATAGATACTATATCTTTTCGTTTCACATTTCTATGTACATAATACATACCATATGATTTTTCGTAAATGTTCTCAAATATGCATTTTTTTTCTTTTTCTTTTCTTAAACTTTTTAATGAAATTAATCAAATATGAAAATTACATTCATTTCTATTAAGTAAATATACACATATTGAATTTGTGTAGTTGTAATGAGTTCCAACATTCATTTAATATATTTTAATTTTCAATTTACTTTAATATTTAATTAAATATTTGATTTTTATCGTTTCTTATAGTTTGATAACGTTTTTTTTTTTTTTTTTTTTGTTTTTGTTTTTGCTTTTGTTTAAATAGTTTTAAGATTGCACAAAAATATTTTTTTATTGTCTGAGAATGTTTTGTGTTTGATTTGGATTTTAAAATTAAGGGACTATGGAAAACATTTCAAATTGATTGAGAATTATTTTCAGTTTATTACTGTTATTATTATTAATTTTATTATTAGTTTTTGCCAGGGCAACAACTCTAGCAGAATTAATATCGAAACTTTTGTGTATGTAGAGCTGCCATGCCGTTTATTATTTAATGCTAATATCTTAGTTCAAACATGATTATTTCTGTCTTAAAAACCAGGCTTTCAATTTACTTAAAGTTGGTGAGAATTTTAAGAATCTAGAACACATTTGGCCTGCAATTCGATGAGTATCTAAAATCTAAAAAACAAAAAAAAAAAAAAACAACAAATACCTGTTGCAGGTAATTGACATATACATATACATAGGTAGTAAATAATTTTAAAAAAAAGTTACATTTTAAGAAAATTCCTAAAATTTATATTGGTGTATTTTGTTTTCTTAGCATTTGAAGGCAGTGCTTTTTTCCTTGTTAAATTAGAATCTGGCTTATGGCTATTTTTTTTTTTTTTTAGTCTAATAACACAAAAAGTTTGAGCTTTTCGTCATGGTCATTGTATCACTCTAGGCTATGTCGGTATAAATTTTCCCATTTATTCTTTGTCAATAAGGTTGGCGACGATCAATCTGATTTACACATCGTAGCCTTAATTGTTAATGTACGTTCTCCTCTAAACCGTTCATCATTTTGATTCTTTCACTCAATTATGCCATACAGCTGATGGCTAAAAATCGAGAAGACGCTTTCGGATGGCGTATGTCTAAGTCCATCCTATAATGGGTATGTGATGTGAATATGCTCATTTAAATTAACACTAACAGCCCGATTCTGAATATTCCCGGGGAATTTACTTTTCTCAATACTAAAATTCTCCTTTTTTTTTTAAATAGATAGGCTAAGGAAAATTATTGGTATGGGTCAAATATCCATTCCCCATGGAATTTCTTCGCCCAAATATTTAAAAAAGAAAAAGTTCACTCTCGAGATAAGTAAATTCCCCGGGAATATTGAGAATCGGTTTGTAAATAAATGATGTGTACATCAGATGATTTATGGTTTGTAGGCCCTCTGATATAGATAAATTTTGCTACTATAAATTCCTTTTGTAAGGCAATCGAATGAGTAGGAATGCTGGCAGGCTAATTACCAAATACAAGATTTTATTGCAAAAGAACAGTAAAAAGAACAGCAGAGTTGCCCGAATGACAAAATCTTTCTTATTATCATTCATTTATTTATTTTTGTGGGAATCTCTCTAGGTTTGTGCGTCGCATAATCAATGCTGGGGAAAATATATTTTTTATATTGATTTTTTATATTTTGTATTTCAATTTGAATAAGATTTCAATATTACATCACGGAATCTTTGTCAACGTTTTTGCAATTATAATCGGGGAGCTCACAACGGCATTGGTAACGATCGCAGCCAAAGTGAGTACCGGTTTCGCATAGATACATAAGTATGTAGTACATATATTCACAATGACGATAATTGTTTTCTACTTTACGAAGTCTGGAAGCTTAATCTTGTACCTCAATTTTTTGTTTCTTTCTTCTTTTTAATTATACAAACGTCTGATTACTGATACAATCTAAATATATTCAGAGTAATGTTATCTATTTTTTCTTTTCTTCTTCTTCATGTTTACACATATGTTCGTATGTATATACTATATAGTTTGAATGTATTTCTTTGATTTTCCATTTTAATTGATGTAAATATGCATATGGATTGTTGTGTACCCCAATGCAGTCATTTATGGAGAAATGAAAGTTCCAAGTATGGGGAACTTTAATGCTCGCGAACGAATGAAATTGGAGGGATTTTGAGACAAAATTCGGAGATTAAAGTCGAAAGGAAAAACAATGAATACCCTTTTACAGTAGAAATTCGGCACTTTTGTGTGTGAATTTGTGTAGAATTAAATGTTTGAGTTTTTTTGTTCTTTTTAATGCACTTTTCGTATGTCAGAATGCATCTTTGAAAAATTCTAGAGAATAGTTGCTGTTAGCGTAATTTCATATATACTGGTAAACTGGTGTACCGACTACTCAAGTCCGTTGTAAATGGCACACAATATCTTGGCAGTTTATTTATTTTTGCTGTAGTTTCGTTTCTACGAAAACTCAGTTTAGGCAGTAATCGGTATTTTGCAAACTAATAAAAAATATATAAATATGTATATCTGAAGCAGATCTTTGAAAAAGGGCGTTATTTTGTCCCAAAAAATCGTTCGTTTTTTTTTTTAAAGTATTCTGCATCGGATCCTTTTGATACTTTGAGCACTCATGATTATCATGAGTTCTCGCATAAAAATAATTTTTGAAAAATCGTAAAAACCGTAAAACGAAGACTTCCATAACTATTTGTCTTGTTCAAGTTATAATCCTTTAAGGAATCACTTAAAAATTCTGTTGCCACTTCAAGTTTCTAGCCGTTTTTCGCTTTTGTTCTTTGTTTTTTTTTTTTTTTAAATAAGGAATCAGTTGAACGATAGGCTTTTTGGTCATTGCAGTGGCGTTTATTAGATACTTACAACTAAAATCAGATCGATTAAAAACTTTAGCTTATGATTACACTGTACAATGCTTAAAAATTGTAATTTTTGATTTCATCGTTTCTTTAATATTAATTTTTTTTTTTTTTTTTTGCTATCATATATTTTCTTGTTTCTAACAATTAGTATCTATCATTTACCCAGCAAAACAAATACACGTATTAAAGTAGTTTAAAACCCGTATCGATACGCGTATTTTCTCGGTCAAACGTAAATGGGCAAATATTGATTTATACTTGTTTATCTTGTGTACGAATTGCAGCTCTCACAGTCTTTCGACTTAAATCTTTAGTATATTGACCATGTCAACAACGTGTCTCCTTATAAAGCGAAAGAGTATTCCTTTTGTCTACATAATAGTACCGACGTCAATAGTTCGTCAATATTTCTTCGGTCAATTGTTGACATGCAATGCCCACTCAATGATAAAATGTCAATAGGCCACAGCATTGCGGCGGGTATAACTGGTCAGTAGTGACGTTACCGCGGTCAGTAGGGGCAGGGGCACGATACTCGATTGAATGCATTCACACTCTAACGAAACATCGTGCTACACTCACACATGCTAATGATTTTATTCAACAGAATGCGACAGCTGTTACACGTACACAAGATGAACAAGTATAATAAATCTATATTCGCCCATTTACGTTTGACTGAGAGAATACGCGTATCGATACGGGTTTTAAACTACTTTAATACGCGTATCCGGCTTGCAGGGGTAGCATGATGTTTTGTAAATGTGTGAGTGCAAACAAGTATTGTGTTTTGCTGGGTAAATGAACTGATTTCTGAACTCATGTTAATCCCGATTATTGTGAGTAAAGAGTTCGTTTATTCAGTACTTGGTAGCCGCACTAGTCACGCTAGTGTAACAGCTTGGTAATTGGTAATTTGCTATTCGATACTATAAAAGTAACAGGCTGAGATTATTCTCACAATAACGTCAGAAATCTTTTAAATCAGATTTTGTGAAGCACAGAGTGAGAGAGGAGTGTATGTGAGAGAGAGTGAGAGCAATAGAGAGCGAGAGAGAGAGAGAGAGAGAGAGAGACAGAGAGAGAGACAGAGTGACAGAGTGATAGTGACCGATGGAGTCACATAATGGAATAAAAAAGAGTGATTCGTATATCTATATTGCTTTAATTATGTCTCTGTCGTTAAATTTCTCACTCAGCAAATATTTTGGTCTTAACTTAGATAATATAAAATAGAAAATGCCCTAAAAATTTGTAAAATACCCACACATTCACACCTACAAATAACGCATTTTTAAAAATAATCCCAAATGATTAAAAATAATGTTCAATATAATAAAAACATTCGGAGTGGTTGTAAATGCATCGAAACTGGTGGTGTACTCGTTGAAAAATCGTAATCGTAATTGTAAACTAGTTCAAAAGGAAACAAAAAAAAAAAACATGAATACCTGGCAGCATTGTTCGTTTATCATGGGTATTGTATTGCGCGGTCCTTGAGTTGGTGGCGTCGAGACACAATTCTGTGCGATAATTTTGCTCGTTTCCATAGAACGCGGTCAGACCGTAGTGACGCGATCTATTTCAACATATCGCACAGAATTGTCGCTTTGTCAGCAAATCACTTCTTTCTCATCCAGTACGGCCGTATCCATTGAACTGAGTGATTTAAGGCGTGTCTGCAAAACTGAAGAGCCGCGGAATTTTTGTTTGAGTTTTCTGAAAAAATGAATAATGAAGGAAAATGAGCAAAGTACGAAAGCAAGATGCTTTCAATGGGTTAAAAGGATTTTCATATTTTCTGTTTCCAGATTTTCGGTGGTAAAGTAACGAATCATGAACGATGTGAAAAGAGTTGAAAGTGGCGATGTTTTGATGTCAAAATGACATTAAATAAATGGAAGACAAGTCCACACATTACCGAAGCCATAAACGATCGAATAACTTTGCAAATTTTCTTCCAAGCACAGCTAATTTCACCGTGTGTGGCTCTGCTTGCAAGCATCATTTCTTGTCAAATATGCTGTACTTGGATGCATATTTCAAAAAATTTTTTTGAACGTGTATGGCTGCGGTTTGGATACTCAAACGAAATGAAACCGAAATTCAATATAAATATTTAACTAATAACAAAGAACGCTTATGTTCGAACACGTTACGATCCAATTGAAACTAAATTGAAACTAATTATCAGCTGTCTTTCACGATGTCGAGCGACTCAGGTTATTCGCATTCATATTTTCCCACTTCTTTACTAATGCTATGTTCTCACTATAGGGGTTAAGTTCTTAACCCGATACTTTAACTCAAAGCGTTCATATCAGCTTCGAGCGAGTTAGGGTTTACTAAAGTCATATGACCCAGCCGGAAAGTTGACTACTTCTGCACTACTTCCGAAGTGGTGAAAATTCATACTGCGGCTACTCGCATTACTAGCCCTAACTGTTAATGAAGTTTGTTAAGAGATGGCCGCTGTTTTCATTACATGCATGCGATAATGTCCGGCTTGGGAGTTATAAATATATAAAACGCGCAAGGTATATCTGATATATTATACTATACATCGAGAAATTGCAAATAAAAATGGAATTTGCTTTATTAGAAATGTTTAAAGAAGCTGAAAAAACCAAAGGAATATTGGAAACAATAATATTAGAAGACCATTGCAATAACCGCAGGAACAAAAATAGATTAATGGATCTAATGATGAAAGCGGCATCACAAAATGTTCCAAGACCTGTGATCAAAATTAACATTTCCAAACACATCCTTCACCTCTCATTTGGTCCGAAGTCAGACATACCGAAAACATGTTCCGGGAACATTTAGTTCGTAGGCAAGAGACGCAAGAGGCAAAGAAACTTTTCCTTGCCTCCTGCGTCTCTTGCCTACGAACTAAATGTTCCGGAACATGTTTTAGGCATGTCTGACTTCGGACTTGCTGCACGGGAAAGCTTCCCTGTCAGTGCCGTATTAAATATTAACCCGGTTTTTGTATTCGGTGTTAGCAAATGTAACTGAAATTTTCAAATGCAACTCTGCGCTAACCTCAGAGTTAAATGTTAACCCGGGGTTTATTTTCGGGTTAGATGATTTTTTTTATATGCGTTTTGACATTTGAACCCCTGGGTTTCGCTGATAACCCTAACCCGGCCTAGTGAGAACATAGCATAAAGTATTCAGATCGGGCATGCTAGACTAGCGGGAATCGAAAAAGTATTCAAATGAAACTGGTTACTTTATAATATTATACACTCAAAAAAATAAAATGTAATGCCAACAATTTTATACTTTGTCCCAACAATTTTGTTGGTTAAACAATTTAAATTGTTCTAAAAAAAATTGAAGTTCTTCGCATGACCACATAAATTGAAAATTAATTCTTGATGCAACAATTTTTTCAATAACATTGGCTCAACAATGTGAAGTTCTTGAGAAACTTTTTTGAGTGTAGTGTGAGGGCATTCATTGAGATACAAGTGATAAGATAAATTTTTCAATCTGAATAGAGTTTTGGTTTCTTATTTGTGGTTCCATAGTGAGCCGACTGCTTTACTAATAGTTTCACTGGCGTAGATGATTGTATGGGTATTTTTTTTGTAAATTTTTCCACCCATTTTTTATTTTATCTAGGTACTTATGTAGGTACTTCCGAGCCATTTTATGATGTTTTTTTACATTAACTTTTATAACTTACAACTGGTTCTTTAAGAAGTCATGCCAAGTCAGCCCGTTTTTCGGACTATTTCAGCCCAACTTAGCATGTTAGAAACGAAAAACTGTTACATATACATACATACATATCGAGCCTTAACCGCAAAAAAGACGTGAGTGCCAAAAATCAAATTTTACAGGAGAATGTTTTTTGTAAAATTTTTTGAATCGAGTCTAGGTATCACGGAGAAATTTTATCATTTCTAACGGTCAATTTTACATCTATAGAATTTTGTGAGATGATGCAAATAACCATGCCTTTTACGTCTTAATTTTTTTTTTTTGGTGCTTTATGCTCGATATGTTCGACTAAATGATTAAAAAAAAAAAAAATAAAATGAAAAAAAAAAACTTTTTTGGGAATATGAAGTTACGTTGGAACAAAACGTCTAATCATCTATGCTATGGCAATGCTTTGGAATCAAAAGGTCATTGTGGACGTTATGCTGTGGTAATGAAAAAATAATATTCCTTAAAAAATGGTAATATTTTCGCAAAGAAAGCCCCGGCCATCTTTCGGGCACGCGTATAAGGAAGAAAAATGGCAATACATTGTGCCATTGAAGTCTTGACAAGACAGAAAAAGCAAATGTGTTTAAAAAGAAAAAAAAAAAAGTATAAAAAGATGAACGTTTTCGTTACAAAAGAGGTGTCGATATGCACAAATGAGTTAACCGTGTAAGAACTTCGTTGAAATGAATTGAAAGAGCGAAATATGAATCTATAGACGTAATTTTTGAGGACATGCTTCGCGTACGAGTTGAGTAAGGACAAATCGGACTTTCGAGAGAAAAAAAAAACTGCACTGAACTTATCGTAGCAACCAGAGTCTTTGGGAAGAAGTGTATAAATATTAAGTATAAATTGCAAAGAGAAATGTAACAAAGAGAAAATACAACAATCAGTCAATTACATTAGAGAAACACCTTGAATGATAGAATTTTTGAACTCACTTGTATGCAAATGCTGTGAAAGCACAGCAGAATAGTACAACGATGAGGCATAATGTTGCCAGAATCTCTGTTGGAAGTTTCATAATTGCGGAACATTGCAAGAAGGCCTCATCGGCACCGGATGGGCAATGAACGACACCATCGCACCAGACACTTCGATTAACGCACGCTTCTAGTTCAGCGCATTTGTATTCACAGTCTTCTGCAATAGCGAAAGAAATGGGAATATCAATTAAAAGAAAAAAACGGAATGAAATGATGAAAAAGAATCGAATCGAATTTTATAAAAGCGTACCTGCAAAGCTTAAGACTGGTCTAGGAACCAATTCCATCCAATTGAATGTAAATTCGCCATTATCTGGACGTAGGAACTCAACACTAATCGCTTTCGAACGATTAGCTAACGCGTAGTTCGGACGCTCGTTCCATCCAGCGCTGAAAATTTCGACAAACTCGTAGGCATCTGAGTCGGGATCGAGCGGACAGGCCGTGATGGTAAGGCCTATAAAGGTAATCGATTAAAAGGACAATCTTCTCATTAGAACCTTTTGCCAAATTACCTTCCGACGTGGTTAGTACAACCCTCGATTGAGTCTCACATCGATATGAGCTGGTGCTAATGACAGTCGTGTTAAGTGTCTTCTTCGGGTTGTACTTCCGTAGGAAGATAGCTTTCAAGCGCACGTATAAGAATTTGTTACCATTCGAAGGTTCAATAAGCCAGGGTCGAGTACGGCATTCCATCTGGAAGGCACGAACATCAAAAATTACCAATCAGCTCTATAGAACATTTGTGTGTGTGTGCGCGTGTACTTACATCGCCGAACGTCATATCGATTGTTCCACTCGGACCGAATTTACGACGTCCGTCCTTGCAGCTTGTTGGGCCCTTAACGAACTCAAAGAGGCCCTCAAAATTCAATCCATCCGGATCGTCAAGCGTTGTCATATTCGTTGAGATAAAGTGTACCTCCACGTCCCGACCTGTCGATGTATATTCAACTGGTAGATGAGATGAGTTCGAAGAATTGCATAAGCAACCACGATGTAACAAAATAGAATCGTGATAGGGTCGTTCAAAAATCTGGAAAGTTAAAAAAAAAAAAAATAAAAATATAAGAAAAACAAAATAGAGTATGACAAAAATCCCCAAACGTATCAAACACCAGCTCACCTCTATTCGAGCGCTAGTGTCACCGTAGCAGAACGAACGATTTATATCTTCGTCCACACGCGACATACACTGCCGATGTAATGTGGTAACCTTACGAATCTTGATTCGCACTCGTTCCCCACGAACTCCTTCGAATTTATAAACACATTTCAGATTTCTTGTACCGCCGCGTCCAAAAAGAAATATATTGCGTACACTGCGAAATATTGCTGGGTCCTTGCGTTCCATCATGCTGCTTAGGAATTTTCGATTACAGTCGTGCTCCCCACCTCCCATCGGCATGCCGTCCTGATGCAAATCAATAAACTCATACTTGAGCTTAAAGTCCAGTGGTCTGCAAGATCGATTGGCGTTAATAAAAATTCGAGTTCCGGATAGACTCTCCATCTCTGAACAGAGTAAGTGGAGGCTAGCGGACGATATTGCCTTCTACTCACCTCAGCACGGTAGATTCTGTATTTTTGAGTTCAAGTGTTATCGAGTCGCCGCTAGAGACGTAGCTCTCCGAGATCGTGCATGGTCGAGCATAGGTTTCATTCAAATTGGAGCGATCACAAGTGCGCGGTATGGTGCCACGACAAAATCGCGCAATAATACTTGAATGATTTGTACTGGCATAATGCGACAGAGATGACGATGATGATGTATGCGAAGGGATATCGCTGACACTGCAGATAAAGCAATTGCAGAAATGAATCATTGTTTTTGTGAAGGCAGGTGATGAAGGGGGGGGTGTACTGAACGTACTGGTACTCCACAGTATAGAGTGGATCGACTCACCAATTGACATCTTTGCATACAGGCGGTTCGCGCAACGCTCCATCCCAGATCCGCAACATGCCACTGCAGTCCTCCTGCGTTTGTAGAACGCCGATTGCACCAACCGATGTATCATCGATGTGTCCAAACTCCGGATCCAGATTGAATTTCATAACAGAAATCCAAACCTTGAAACGAGATAGTGGCTGGTGCGCACCTTGCGTACTTGTTCGGCGAGATAAACTTAAGTGGTCAAAGGTCTTGAAGACACCCATGCCTTGCAGATGATACAAACAGGTCGTGTTCGGGGCCAGCGAGTGTTTGGGATTCTCTAGCACGCCTCGTCCGGCACCACGTATCCAAAATTCACAGGGTTTCTTGTTCTTCGAATACGTTGGACTTTGGACGTCCACAAAAATGACCTCAACCTTGGAACGATTGAAAATTTAATCAATAAGCAGCCTCCGCATAAAAACCCCGAAAAAGTTCTTCAATAGCTCACCTCCAATTGAAAGCCATAAAGTGGCAGTATTTGTGAAGATGTACCCGTAAATGTTCCGAAAGGTGATGTCGTAAATTCAACAAGTAGCTCGGGACCACTAGAGACCGCTACCGGTACTGCTTGACCGCCGCCGCAGAATTTCAATATAATCGGATCACGCGTCGTGTAGCCATCGTATATGGTAACGTAGTCCTGTAAAGATCAATGATCATTGGCTTCAGTTAAGTTCAGCAATGCGGCATGAAAAATGGGCAATGAAATCGCGAGCGATGGCGTTTATATGTTTTTTTTTTTTTTTGCATTTCAGAGTGACATTCGTTTGGTTGGGTGAGGGGGGGGTAGGGGGAGGGGGTGTGTTGTCCCTGATAGTACGTAATTAATGAGATTATGTAAGAATGGATAGAATCGTTAGAACTGATAGAATTGAAATTGGGTTCAGCGCTGAGATGGATCTATGTAAATATAAGATTATGAAACACACACCGAAGAACGTGACATCAAATATGAGTGGAGAGTATGGTGAAGAGAGAGTTGAAAATTATGTGATATAGGATCAGAAATAAATGTTAGTTTTATAAGCAGTTCACTATTTCCGGTTAAGGGGAAATCTTCCCTAAATTTAAAAGGATTTCTGGCATTTAGTGGAGGCTTAGGTAAGAAATTTTGTTTTATGGGGCTAAGTTTTTGTTTTTAAGAAGATTTAATTATTGAATCGAAGGAATTTTGGCCGTACTTAAGATATTCGGGCATATCTTTTAAAAAACTGACAACAGTTGGCTGTTTTACAATAGTGCAGGAATTCCTGCGCATCAATCAGTGAAAACATTTAAAGCCAGAATTCCAATAGCGCAGAAGCTGCGTAACGTGAATTCCTGCAAACATTCAACACATGAAAACATATGGAACTAATTCGAATCAATTTCCTGCATGCTCACGCACACGCACGAGTTCGAAAAATTGAATATTTCCTGCGCGTGAGCTACATGACAGCTGAGTATAACAGTTGAAAAAAGTAATATACCAGTGTTGTAGAAACTATTGAGTACTTTTTTAAGGTACTTGGTACTACGGGGGCATACTTTTATTGCTCAATCAAGTAATATGCATTACATTTTATTTTATTTTAAGCTTCGATGTTTATATTTTTGATTTATATTATTTATTTGTTAAGTAAAAGGGAATATTACATTCCGTTCATAGAAAATAAGACGAGTACAAGAGTAGCTAAAAATGTACTGAGTCAGGTTAATATTCAAAACCGCAGCAATGACATGCTCATGCACACGCATTATTGGAAATTGCATTTTTCCTGCACCTCCTGCGCTATTGGAATTCCCGCTTAAGACATACAAATATATAGAACAAATTACAATCGAAAGCGTAGTTGATTGAAACTGATTTCATATGCTTCGATGTGTTGAATTTGTAAGATTTAATGATCAGGAATTCGTGTACTATTGGAGTCCAGGCATGAAGCGATTATAAGTTAAGGTTATTCTAGAGGTATATGCTTGTCTATCCAGTAGGAAAATATATTTCGAAGTATGTAATTGATGTCATTAAATAAAGTTTCAAATTACTTCGATTTGTATACATATTTATGATTAAAAGAACCAGTCATGAATTGATAATAACCGAAGTCATTTCCTGCTGGGTTCGTTTGCACTGTATTCTATTTGCATAAAGCAATTAAACAGACATATTCCTGTGGCTTTCAATTTCAAATACATATGTCCATTTAGAGTAGATAGGTAGTTTAGTATGAATTTCAACAAAATAATTGCTTCAAAAACGTTTTAGATATGCATTATATGTTTTGATACAGCAGCCATTTGTGTTTCTATGGCATACGTGTGTGAATATGAATTGGAGTGTGAATGGACTTTTTACTCAAGTGCAATACTGGCCTTATAAGTTCATATGCATATGTATGTGTCGTTCACTCATGATTTGATATTAGATCCAATATATCGGGCTTATTTGCCTTCATATTAAGAACATTGAGAACTATTTGAATTCTCGCAGCTCAGCATCCCTTTGTGGCGAGGCAATTATTTTAACCGCTTTCATATATATTTTCTATTGATTTCGATTTTGATGCAATTATATGTGAAGCCTGAAGCTTTGAACTTTGCAATGCACTTTGTTTTCTCAACTAATATTTGAGCTTTTAAATGGATTGCTTCCATTGCGGCTTACGGCATTTTCCGATTTTCAAATTTTCGGATACTTGGATAGGAAAATATCTAGTTTTTTCTTTCTTTTCATTTTTTTTTTTTTTGTATTAAAAAGCAACTATTAACCCTTTAGTGTTTGATTTAAAATAAAATTTATATTCTCAAATATGTGCTCTCGTTGTTTGTGCATCCTAATTAAACCTAAATGCCTAGTTTCAAATAGCGCAGGAATTCGTGCTCATAAATTTATGAGATCATTTTATTATTTTATGTCGATTTATTCATATTGTTGTAGAGTTGTAGAAACATAAAGTTAAAATAATATGGTACTATTTTTTTTTTCGTTTGATTTTTAACGCCTTAATATACAGGGTTGGGGGGCTTTTTTTTTATACATATGGTTTATATTAAGTGTATTTTAAGATTTTTTCCTGGCTATCTCACACTAGCACAAGTAGGTATTCTCTAAACTTCTGAAAAACGATTAAGGATCTCTTGTTGCATTTCTTGACGATTTTCAAATACTCTTTCGCTTGATACTGAGGAGGTTACATTGAGGGCGGGGGAAAGGCGCCTGTGGGCAGCATTTGAGGTACGCTGGCATGACTGCCAGCTTTCTCACGTGTGAGCATTGCATATCCGATTCAGGTTAATGTTTCTTTTTCATTTTGCCACTGGAGGCCTTTCTTCTCCAAATAAATAAAAACCGATCTATTCATTTTGTTTAAAAGGTCTTGCCGACTCAGGAAGGCAGTCGGCCCCCTGAAAGGGATTTTGAAGATTTGTTGATTTTTGGATAGATACGTACTAGCTAACAACACTGTAGAAACAGAGTTTTAGCTTTCCATTGTCCAGTGTCGTTGAAGTATCATTGAAAACTCCTGTCTATTAAGTCCTTTTTCAATAATTCATATCTCAAAAACTTATTAAGATAGAATGATCAAGATAGATAGATGAAACAAATGGCTGCTGATTGCCTATAATAAAGGGAATATAAAAAAAAATATTTTTAAATTTTACACTGAGAAAAATCTTTTCATACAAAAGAAATAAAAAATTAAATATTTTTTTTCAGTGTATTCCCGTTTTCGCGCTAATTTATAGCTATTTAAAAAAAATACCTCTGAGTATTAACTTTCATTAAAAACTTTTTTTTTATCAAAATTGAAAGGTAGTTTTTTGAGATATTAGGTGTAGTAAAAAGAAATCCATTATTTTTCCAATAGATGGCGTTATTTATCTGCATCTCGCGTTGTATAAGTCCGATCGTGTTCCGCTAGGGGGCATTAGAAAGATGACAGTTCCTACTAAAAAAGCTTTGTTGACACTTTTTTGATTGATTGATTCAGTTTTGTTTGAGAGCTTGTCAAAGATGGACATCAGCAAAGAGAAAATTCGCTACATTTTACAGTTTTTCTTCGATAAGGGAGAAAACGCAAGCCAGGCGGCTGAAAATGTGAATAGCGTTTATGGACCTGATACTGTAACAGCCAATCATGCGCAATTTTGGTTTCGTCGATTCCGTTCCGGTAACTTCGATGTCAAGGATGCACCACGCACTGGAAGGCCAATTGTCGAAAATGTCGATAAAATCATGGAAATTATCGAGTCCGACCGTCATGTTAGCACTGTTTCGATTGCAAAAGAGCTAAAGATTGCACAAAAAACCGTTTGAAACCATTTGAATAAGGCTGGATACACAAAGAAGCTCGATGTATGGGTGCCACACGAGTTAACGCAAAAAAACCTCATAGACCGAATTTCCATCTGCGAATCGCTGCTGAACCGCAACAAAATCGACCCATTTCTGAAGCGGTTGGTGACTGGTGATGAAAAGTGGGTCACTTACGACAACGTCAAGCGAAAACGGTCGTGGTCGAAACACGGTGAACCGGCGGAAACGGTGGCCAAGCCAGGATTGACGGCCAGGAAGGTTTTGCTGTGTGTTTGGTGGGATTGGCAGGGAATTATCTACTATGAGCTGCTCCCATATGGCAAAACTCTTAACTCGGAACTCTACTGTCAACAATTGGACCGTCTGAAGGAAGCAGTCGCCCATAAGCGGCCAGCTTTGGCCAATAGGAGAGGAATTGTGTTCCATCAGGACAACGCCAGGCCACACACATCGATAGTGACTCGCCAGAAGCTCCGGGAGTTTGGTTGGGAGGTTCTTCTGCATCCACCTTATAGTCCGGACCTGGCACCAAGTGATTACCATCTGTTCCTGTCCATGGCGAACAATTTTGCTGGTGAAACATTCGCTTCAAGAGAGGCTTCTGAAATTCGACTGTCTCAATTTTTTGCTAATAGGAACGAGGGCTTCTATGAGAGAGGCATAATGAAATTACCTTTAAAATGGCAACAAGTTATCGAACAAAACGGCGCATATTTGACCTAAATCGGGTCATTCTAACTATCTTAAATAAAGCCCTCAATTTAATGCAAAAATAATGGATTTCTTTTTACTACACCAATATTAACAAAAACGTAAGCCCATATAAACGGTCTCAGTACCTACTGATATGCTGCGGTAGACGTGCGTATGCAGTACAAATTTTCGAAATATGGTAGAAAAGACATCACACATACGACGTGTTGGACCTTTTTCACATATTCATTTATGCGTGCGCACGTATAATTTTTATGTAGTGAATACCTTGCGGTAAATAGTCTTCGGTTTGAGAATTTTTTTTTTTTTATTGCAAGCAGGGATTGCGATTGCCATCATTTTTATAATTAATTAACGCATCGTATAGCGTTAGACTTTCGTATATACCTACACAGTAAAAATGAGCGAAAGAGGTATAGTAATTTGTTTCAATGTAGATTGCGATTTGATTTCGAGTTTTCTTATCATATTTTATTGCATGCATTTTTGAATTTTTAAAATATTTGATATTTATTTAATAGGAAAAATTTGTTGGCCAAAAACTAACCCCTTCGCAAAATTGATTATAAAATTTTTCTGATCGACTAAATTTATATCGCTACTTCGGGGAAAAGTTAGCTTAGTCCTTTAGCTTTTCACTGGTGTTCATAACATTTCATAATATTGGCTTGGAAAAAAGTTATTATTAGCGAAAAGCACAACTGGTTATTCTCCTCTACTTTTTTCGTGTACTTATTTTGAATGAATTTACTGTTGTTAGTATTAAAAATTCCACTTGTTGGTAACATTCAAAGGGTTAACGAATTGTCTTGATTTATCTAAATGATAAGGCGCTGCATCTTGTTGAATTAAGATTTAGAGTTAAAATCATAAACGGTTCAGAGCGCAAGTGCTGCCAGAGATATCGACGATTTTGTGATCTTTAAGCAATTTTCCTTTAAAGCTTTTGAGACGAACACATTATCGCATGTATGCATGAACGTGCATGTAATGTGTATGTTTAAGAATGCCACAAATATTTCTTATGAATGTGGGAAAAAATTTCTTTAGTGCCGCCAAAAAATAATTCAAAACTTTTGATTCGAGTAATTCGCCTCGCGTGGGTGACTCTTAAGCAAGGATACTCCTGAACATACACATAAAGATGCACACTAAGTCGATCACTGAAACGTGCTCAATGTCTGCAATGCCGGCATTCGAAGTACCCTGCTAGCGTGTACTCGTCTCATGAACTGCCCAGAACAGGCAGCAGGCAGGCAGGCAGGCAGGCAGGCAGGCAGGCAGGCAGGCAGGCAGGCAGTCAGGCTGGCAGGATAGGAGCCGTGAAAATCTCGGGTATCATATCCGTTTTTATCTGGGCAACGGAGTGCAAGAAATGAGCCGGAAAGCAGAGACAACCGACGGACGGATGGATGAACGGACGACTAACGAGCTAACGAGCTGGAGTTGAAAAAACATTCAAGTACAGGAAACCGTCCATTCCTTTCCACTTCACTCTATTCCATACCATTCTCAGTTCCATTCTCAAAATCATTTGTCCGTCTTTGCTGCTTTGGTTCCTTTCTGTTTTTGAGTTGAGCTGAGCTGAGCTGAGACTACGATGTCGATGTCATCGTCGCAGTCGTCGCAGTCGTCGCCGTAGCAAAGGAAAATGCCGAAAAACATTGCAATTTCTGGCTATTCAGCCGGAGCAATGGTACGTCTGGCTGGTAATGGGCCACTGATTTGTTTTTTATTTTATTTTTTATTTTTCATTCTCTTTGATCCTGCATTGCACGTCCATTTGGCTAGCGCAGCATTCTGCAGTGCCGCCGTTTTAAGCGATTCATCAAGTCTTTATTGCCGAAAGACTAAAATTTCCCAAATTTTTCCAACTGCGATTATTCACACGTGCGGCGTGAAAATAGCAAACTGTACACTAAAGCCATAAAACGATTGGGCTTGATCTAAGGCAGGCAACTCTTCATATGTTTGCTTTTTATATTCAAGGCCTTTTCAATTTTCGATTTCGATTTTCAATTCGATGGAAGACTTGTAACGCTTTAGCGCTCTAAATAAGTCTCAATTATTATAGTCAAAATGATTTCTGAAAGCTCAACTAGAGAAATAAGTACATATCGCCGTTCATTTACTTAAAAACTGTCATATCTAAAAAAAAAAAAAACACACGATTTTTGAGGTAATGATGAGGAAACGTTCGGCGAATCCTGCCTAAAATTGTTTTTTAAAATTTCGTACTTATACTTAGCACAGTGTACTCTCTCCTTGCCGACAATCCTCTTAAGCGTACATCCCTCTTAAGCGGACACTTTTTGGGAATGCTGCAGTGTTCCTGCTTTTCAAAAAGTTTTCTCTTAAGCGGACATATACTTTTCGGTCCCGTAGGTGTCCGGTTAAGAGATAATACACTGTATACTCTATTGCAAAGAGAATAATGTCTTCTTTTTTCATCAAAACTCAAGGGAATTGAAAACTTTAAACGCGTTTTTCTCAAAATGTTTTTTTTTTTCTTGCGATATGCCATCCTTGAAATAAATGAGCGATATGTACCTTAAGGAGTTGCATCGAATTTTCCAAATGTTTTAAATATGTACATCTATTTGAATTTCCATTCAAGATCGGCTTTCTTAAAACGTCCTTCGTAATTCGTCCTACGAAATTCTTCTCGAGCTTGATAGGATTCGGTTCGAGTCAAACATGCTTCCATCGAATTTTAACGTATTTTTTTTTTTTTTTTTTTTTCAAGAGTTTAGACCATGAGGATAACGAGGCTTATTGTTGAATTCGGAAATTGGAAATTAATAATTATTATATGGTCTGAACTGCTATAAGGGCAGACTGTAGCGTTAGCACACGGTTAAATAGGGTTTTCGTCATTGACTGCAGAAAGGCACAACAAAAAAAAAATTGTTTTTCATTCCATTCGGACGCGCTGTTCAAGTTCGCTGGCAGTGATGAAGCAGACGACAGACATTCCTAGAGATAACATGCCTTGGAGATAATGTGGTCTACATACATCGCAGACGAATCCCTATGCGAGTCCACATGCTTTTTCTTTTTGGGTTTCATCGTTTCATTTTTCATTTTCTTTCTCTTCTTTTTTGCTGCTCATTTTCTTTGAAAATTGTGTTTAACAGAAAATGGAAAATTCGCCCACCCGAAATTGCAGTAGAAGCGGAAACGTTTAGTCAACCGTGGGACTTGAGAGCATCAATGGATTGGTCTGTGCGCGCGTGTGTGTGTGTGCGCCGGTGTGTCTCTCTTCTTACATATGTATGAACTGTGGAGCCAAAGAGCAAAGAGCAATGCAAAGTGGACAGCGGCAATTTGTAGCAACAGATTTAAGAGCTTTCAAGCGCAAGTTTGCGACACGAACGTAACGACTCCGACTGTGAGGACGACACGCGCGCCTTGTCGTCATTTATGCTATTTCAATGCTAATTCGTGCAACTAAAGAATAAAATGGAAGAACTATCGAAGAGGAATCTAGAGCGGTGAATGTCGAATATAGAATGCAGAAGGAAATGTGGGAATAACAAACTGCGGTCGTTTTCTTTCCATTCGCCAAAGGGTCGTCGTAGTTGTTGAATGAATGTTCGAAGTACTCGTAATGTCTCCTCATCCTTGTTGCTCTACGTCGCCATCATGATCCGTCCGTGCGTCCGTCCGTCCGTCCGTCCGTCCGTTCGACCGTCTGCCGGCTCATCCGTTTTCATTCTTTCGTTGGCATGTCTGATGGCGTAAATATTCGAAGGTTGAATAAATGAATTCATCATGGCAAATCCATTAGCTATTTGTGTGCCGTTGCAGAGTTCAAACGGCATTCATGAATGAATGTGATGGATAACGGTGCGGCATGGAAAACTATCAAAATGGAATTGCCATGAGAATTTCAATTTGTGGAAACAAACTACCATAATTGGGTCTTTTAAGATTTATTTGAGTTACAATTTTCTCTCAATAGGTCCTAGAGCAGCGGGTTCTTTCTAACATAATTCCCTTTTAGGGTTTAACTCAGCTACAAGCACCTTATTAGCTTTGCTCAAGTATCAGTCCATTTCTTAAGTCTCCTAACATGTCAATAATTATAAGCAAGCTTATAAGAAAGATCAAAATTCTATGCAACGCTTATTGCGAATGTATTGCGTTTCGAAAGAGAGCTATTCATGAAGTATACACTCAGGGAAAAACTGCAACTTAAAACGAAAAACGAGCCATATTAATTCAATAATTTTTAACATAGAAGAAAAATAATAGGGGTATTCAGAAAGGCGTCGGAAAATAGGAAAGTTGGAAAATTTTATCTGCTAAAAAAGTTGCGCAAGATACAAAAAGAGTTAAAAATTTTTTTTTTTTTAAGTCGCAATTTTCCGATTTTCCAACGTTTTTAACACGTCTTTGTGAATACCCCTAATACAGTGAAACCTCCCATATGCGGACACTGACGGTTAGCAAAATTTTGTCCGGATATGGGAGGTGTCCGCATATGGGAGGGGATAGTAAAAAATTGATAGAGAATAAGCATTAGTGTTGTGTAAATAAAAACATTTAAAGCTCAAAATCCAATATTGCGAAATCTCGATGCGAGACCGAGACGTCACGCAAATTTTTTGCGTGGCGCATTTCAATCTTGAATGAGAGTTCTGCGTTACGCAGTTGATACCTTAATTTCACTTCTAGTAATGCAATGTTAGAACCAAATACCAATCTATACCTTACTTGTGGTATATTAATACTTTAGAATGAGTAAAATCGCACCGCTAAAATTCAAGAAATTCCTACATCATTATTTGAAAACTGCCTCGCAACGAGAAATATTCAATTTTCGAAATTTCCCCGTATCGAGCTCTCGCAATGCGAAACATTGGAGCCTAAGCTATATGATTGAATGTATCGCAATATTGGATTTTGAGCTTAATACAGTTACATATAAAGTAATCAGTACAAAGTAATCAGTAATTTAGAATTTGTTTAAACTATCTACGAAGGTTTTTAGATTTATTGTCATTTGAGTGTCCGTATATAAGAGGTGCTATAGACCAAAAATTTGAAAACTTCCTGTCCGTTTTAAAGAGTGTCCGCATTTAGGAGTGTTCGCCTATGAGAGGTGAGTTTTTTACTGAAAGAAGGTCGTGAAACTAAGAATTTAAAATTTTGTCCGATTATAAGAGGTGTCCACATATGGGAGTGTCCGCGGAGTGGAGGTTTCACTGTACTGAAATATGTTAAAATAACAATGTTCAACTTTGATTCGATGTAGTTTCTTTATACATACATGTATCGTGGAGTATGTTGATGTTCCATTGATTTTAAGTTGAAACATATTGGGGGTATTCACAAAGGCGTCGGAAAATAGGAAAGTCGTTAAATCGGACAATTTTATCTGCTTAAAAAGCTGCGCAAGATGCAAAAAGAGTTTAAAATTTTTTTTTAAGAAGTTGCAATTTTCCGATTTTCCGACTTTCCAACGTTTTTAATACACCTTTGTGAATACCCCAATTGATTTAAGTACGAGTATTTGCGATAAAATATTATGAAAAGTGCTCAAAACTGAATCCGTGCAACGATACAGTAGGGGACATAAGAATATGCTGGTGAAGTTTTCGCTTTAATGATGCTGTTGTTAGATGTCTTCAATTTGAGTTAAATCTGTGAATTTTTTTTCGATGCTTTTCATTAAGGGTTTGAAATGAATGGTATGAGATTTTATTGAAAGAATTGGGAATTTGACACAAATTCTATTAGGGTGTTTATAATTACCGTTGATTTCCATCGGGTTCTAACTTCTTGCTAAAAATGTTATCGAAATTTTAGAATCCAGGGTTTGTTTTTTTTGTCACTATATTAACCCAGCAAACATTTCGAGTCTTAAATGAGTCATTTATGATTTCTTATACCGAATGGACCGGTATCTGATATCTGATATAAGTATATTGACTTTATATATTACCGCTTAACAGAGATGTCCGCTTATAAGGAAACTATTTGAGAAGCAAGAATACCAGAGCATTACGAAAAAGTGTCGGTATCCCCTTAAGATGAGTGTAAATAGTACACTCTATAATGTATACGGGGTGTTCCATCTTGTATGTTGGTAAGTAAACACTGAATACCTTTCACATTTACCAACCGACCGATTGCATCAGATATATTTTGGAAACGTCAATTCAGTACAATTTTTGCCATGGATCGCTTCACACCGAAACAACGCGCCGAACGGTGCATCCATACCACACGGCAAACGCAACAATTGCATTTCTGCAACGAAAATTCCCGGGACGTCTGGTGTCAAAAAGACACAGCATTGACTGGTCACCCAGATCACCTGATTTAAGCCCCCCTCCCCCCCTACACCTCCAGGAGATTCAATTTAGACATGTCCGTCCGTCTGTCTGTCCGTCTGTCTGTATACAGTTATCTTATCGAAGGAGTTGAGCTATCTCGACAAAATTTGGTATGCGTGCTCACGGGGACATGAGCAAGGACAAGTTCGAGAATGGACCCGATCGGACCATTTTTAGGCGTACCTCCAGTACTAGGGTCTGTTATGAAAATCACAAAAACTGCTTTAAAATCGGAGTTTTTCAAGATATTTAGTTGAAATTTAATATTTGAACATGTTTAAAGACAAAAACTGTGATTTAAAAAAATTTGGAAAAGTGGGCGTGGCAGAAGGGCGTTTTTCGAAAACTCTCCTACACCCGAAATTCAAATGGGACTTGAACGAAAGTTGGCACTTATGCTTCCTTTGTAACCATAAACATCCTCCCAAAAAATTTGCTAGATCGGTCCATTATTAAGGGTACCTCCAGTACTAGGGTCTGTCACAAAAATCTCAAAACTGCCTCAAAATCGGACTTTTTCCAAATATTTCAATGAAACTTACGATTTGAGCGTATGTCTAAGCCTCCGATTAGATTTAAAAAAAATTGGAATAGTGGGCGTGGCAAAGGGGTAGTTTTCATAAAGAAAATTAACAAAAGTCGGTATATTGGGCCCCTTATGGCCTTAACCGCCTCTTGATATTAAAAATTATTTGAAAACATGTGTCTGTGTCAGGTATTCTATTGTCAGGCTCACCTGACTATAACACCCTTACTTGTTTTTTCTCAAAGTTATTCAGTGTTTACATACCGACAGGAAAGATGGAGCACCCTGTATATACATACATAAAACTACGAGTTGCTGCTCCTAGTCTGAACACGGACATTTCGGTGTTTTAATAAGCTTGGAAGTTTTTTTTTGTTTCTTTTACAATATGTATAAGGATTTCAAACCCTGGGCTACATTTTTGTCACTGTGTACCCGATTTTTCTGGGCCTCGTATTTTGTAAATATTTTGCACTCATAAATCGGAACTCTCAAAAAATGTTTGCTGGGAAATTAAATCAAACGGTATGAATTTTTTTTTTATTTCTAATGGTTTATGAGATCAATAAAAATAAAAACCTTTAAAACCAAGTTGAAAATAAGTCGTCCAAACGCCATCGAGAAAAAAAGTTTAAAAAGAAATAAATTTTTGTAGCTTCCTAGTTCGTTTCAACAAAGATTACGAAGTATGAGTAATCTTTGTACATATATAGTCAGTTTTATAAGCTTAGCGGTTATTCTAGTGTGACCACTTTTAAAAATTGATTGTTTTTTTTTTTTTTATAAATTCATATTTCTATCGTTAAATATATTGATGAGAATATGCTGTGAAAAAATTAGATCGAAATTCCTGGTATTCAAAAAAGTAAAAGCTCATAAATAACAGAGCTCAACAAATTAAATATTTTCGTTTGGTGCCGCGATTTCAGTCATTATTACGGATAAGGGTGGTATTGGTAAACCCAAAATAATTTTTTTTAAATTTTTTCCTAAGTGTAGTTTTCGAGCTACCATCAATTTTGTGTGAGGTCTTCAGTTGTTTCGCTTTTACGGAAATATATATATATATATATATATATATATGAAGGGCAGCCGCGAATAACGTTGCAAACGCCAATTTTTGAAAAACCGTTTTTTTTTGCATATTCTCTTTGACATGCTTCTTTTACATTGCTCCAACAATAAATCATCCAAAATTTTGCACCTTAGATCGATCAAATCGCAATTAGAAAGAGTCAGTCAGTCGAAGAACGTTGTAAGTGCATAACAAAATGATGCGATCTGAATTATCAAATTTAATTGACAAGTGCCACCGAGGTACAAAACGAAAAGCTAATGTCGTAAATTGGAAAGACAATAGAAGAAAAAGGTTAAGATATTGTGGAAAAGCTTATATTTCAAGAAAAAATAAGAGTTTACCTGTAAAAAACCCTCCTGACCAGGTAACATGGAATAACGTTTCAAGTGCACATAAAACTATGTTTCATTGAAATTATAATTTTATAGGTTTGTGATTGTCGATGCTGCTTTTATTGTAAAAGATTTAGCATACAGCAAATTAGGGACCATTTCCATAAGTTCATAAGCTCCTTCGGGACGAACCTATAAGATTAAGTGAGGAAAAGAAAAAGGATCTACTGGCAATGGCATCATACTTGCCTGAGAGCTACGCCGAGTTCTATAAATCGGTCTGCGTTTAAATTTAGCAATATCTTTGAAGTTTAGTTTTAAGTTCTTGAAAAGAATTTTCGTTGCATACTGGATTTATGTTTTTGTTATATAGTTTTTTGTAATAAATTATTTTTAAATCTCTATGATGTATCCTTTATTTTAGACACAGAAGCTAATGGAAGAAAATTTCTTTGGAAGAAGTATTTTTTATCGAATAACGTTTCAAATGACATCGTACTCTCTGTTGCGAAACGTGGAATAACGTTTTAACAAGCAACGAGTTTTGGATATGAAACGTTCTTCCATTTTAAAATGTTACAATATATCATTTACTAAACAAATATTATAATTACACAATTTTTTTTTTCTAAAATGGTTTTTTAAACTAAATACTTTGATAATAAATTTAAAAAAAAAATACAGAAATTTTCTTCTTATTTTAAAACGTTTTTTGCGAATTGTGAACAATTTGAATTCTGTCACTTACAACGTTATTCGCGGCTGCCCTTCATATATATATTACTGCTTTGTTAACTTATCGGAGCTTTTTTGACCTTTTATGGCATGAAAGAATTTTTTTTTAAATATCCTTTGTGCATGGCTTGAAAGGTGTTTCTTTATACTAAGTTCCCAAGCCAAATTTTTTGATTTCGGATTTAAAATGTGGAGGATATGGTACGAAATGTGAAAAAAGCTGTAATTTTTAAAGTAAAAAAAACAAATCTCAAAATATTCAACTGAACTGATCAAGTAGTTTACTTTCCCTTTTATACTTTACAAAAATTTTGATTAAAGAGCCTTTTTTTAGCTTTTTTTCCGTGGTCAATGAAACCTACGACAATAATCCGGCTGGAAATTCTATCTCGGTGCTAGCTAGCTTATATCTTGCAGTGTTGCCAGTTTAGGGGTTTTCCCCCTAGATTTAGGGGATTTTCCTACTTTTAGGGGGTCGTTTAGGGGGAACAAATTTTTAGGGGCATGTTTAGGGGGAACAAATTTTCCTAAGAGAATTTTAGGGGCTTATGATATATATGTATAAACAAATATTGTGCGAAGTTTAAAGTGTTTGATATAGAAAATCTGTCAAATTTGTTGTTGTTCTTTCCAAATTACTTTTTTTCATTTCGAATATTGTACTTTTTAGGGGGCACATTTCGAATCTGGTGGGAGTTAAGGAGTAGTTTTAGGGGGAGCTACCTGGCAACACTGATATCTTGGGCTTAGCTAGTAAAGTCTAGCTAGCACCTACGTAGATCATATGTCAATCACTTTATTTTTACATAAGGATTTATTTTCACGTCCCCTTGACGGGGTATTGTTAAAAATTCTCACCTAGTAAGCACCACATTGGTTACGATATCGCTTCTGCGCAAAGCTGACGCTCAACACACAAAGTACACCCTTTAAATTTCCACGAATTTAAACTTAGTGAGAATTATAAAAAAAGTTTTGTCCCAAATTTTTTCTCTGGGTTCTAGCTAGGCCCTCGCTAGCGTCATGCCAAATTTATCAAGCCGTTAGCTCCAGGCTTGAGTTTTCTATCTGGGCTTTACCTATAGAAAACTAGTTATGCCCTGTCCAGATTATTCTCGTCATCGCCCCTATAGCGGCGGTTCTAGCCAGGCTAGATTTATTTAGTGGGGCAAATCCAGCTAGACGCTAGCTAATCCCTAGCTAGTAAATAGAATTCTCTGGGCAATTTCCAGCCGGGAACGAAAACAATGATCTCGAAGACTGGAAAGATATTCTGTAGATGTAGAAACTTAGCTTTCGACGCATAAATATTACTTTTATCAACTTGTTCAACTTTGTTTTCGTTGTTATTATTTAAGCAATTCACAAAATTTTTTTTAAATCCCTTTTAAATTTATACCCATCTAAAAAGGAGGGCTCTGAAAATACTCGGCTAAATTGAAAAGGGAATTCAGAAGACTTTCCGAATTGCGTAATTGTTTTCTTTGTTTATATGTATTATTTGATACACACAACCAAAATAACATATAAAAAATAAAAGCCTATTGTTTTTGTTCGTTTTCAAAATTATTAAGACTTTTTTTTAGCCTTTTTTCCGAGCTTGTTTAGCCGGCTTTCATTCCAAAAGTTGGCATCACTGACGATCACATCGCGAGCTTGAGAAATTGGGAACGAAATAACGGGGAATTTACTTTTCTTGAGACTAAAATTCTCTCTTTTTTTTTTTTTAAAGATGGGCTTATGGAAAATTATTATGGGTGGAAATAATCCATTCCCCATCAAATTTTCTTCCCGCAAATATTTAAAAAAGAAGAAATATACTCTCGAGATAAGTGAATTTCCCGTCAATTCCTTCCCTGGGAATATTTCGAATCGGGGCTGTATAACTTCTTTGGCATGAAAGCTTTTCTACCGAAAATCGGGGAACAAATTGCGAAGCTTCGCTCGCGATATGATCGCATGGAACGCACAATACGAACGGACGATTGAATACAAATCTGCATGAGAGTTGCGACTGCAAGCGAAACTTTGAGTTGAAAAATAATTAATTAAAACTTTTGTAATTTAGATAAAATATTTTTCAATTTCTTTAAAATTTTTCTGTACACTAATGAAAAAATCGTTTATCTTAATTTGGAAGTAAACAAAAAAAAAAAAAAAAAAAAAAAAAAAAAAAAATTCGCTTTCAAAAGATGAAAAGTCTTGAATAGCAGGAAACCAACAGCAAAGCTCTCGATTCGAATACTTATTGAATGTAGGTACTTATAATCTTTCTCCTTTCAAGTTATTAAATGTGACTTACTTATTGTAAGTCTGTCCCGACGGTTCGAGATATTTTGCTCGTACATCTTCGATAATCTCATTATTGTGTAAATTAACAAAGTGTGCTCATAAATTTCCGTATAAAAGGAAAATCTTATTTGCTGTCCACTCTCGTAAAATATTAATAAAAAGGAGGAGAAGGAAAAACATTGAAGTGAAAATACCACAGAAAAGAAAAAAGTGCGACCAAGGAGAGGACCAAGGCTCGTGTTATTTCTACTTTTGTCCCTGTTCCTTTTGCTGTTGCCCCTTCTTCCTTCAGCGACCGCTTGATTTGCGAAAGTTGCAATGTCGTCCGCACGGTCAGCCAATGTGGCTGCGTGTGCTGCGCACTAAGAAAGCAAACAAGGAGGATAAATTTTTCTGCCTCTGGTTTTTCTACTCGCTGTTGTTTTTTCCTTCTATTATTATTATTATTATTATTATTATTTTTTTTTTTTTATGTAAGTATAACAATTTTTCTTGATATTTGTTTTTTTTTTACGCTGAATGTAGATACAAAATAATTTCTGTGGCAACGTAGATTGCTTGGAGATGCACTTATTTTTCGTAATCATTTTCTGTTACTCTATCGGCTTGGAAAACATTTCAATTAAATGGGAATTAAAATGGGACAGTGGAAAGAGAAAATCGAAAATAAAGACAAAGAGTTACATCAGCTGTCAGCTTAGTTACTGCTTGGATTGTCTTTTTTTTTTTTTTTTTTTTGACTTATCCTTAGCATTAAATGCGCTGTTATCTTTTGCTGTGCAATTGGGATCACTTGAACATGACTTGATCACCTGATTAGCTTCTCGTTTTGTCAATGGATTCTTGTTATTTTGTTGAAGAATCGATATTATACACAAAATGTACCGCCGGGTAATAAGAAGGTACATAGATGGGTAGGACGTAGGTATTATTCTGCATAAAAATATTGTTCGCACCGAGGGTGTCGGAAATTCTTCAGCATAGCTAATCCAGGTTCTGTTTTGGGATATGAAGGGGATTTTTTTTCCCCGGGAATTTCAAGTGTAAAATATGGGAATTTAGATATCTGCCCCATTTGGCATAAAATGCAATCACTGTTAAATGCTCGGAAAAATATCGCTTGACCAAAACATCGTTGAAATCAGATTCACACTGAAATTGCCATTAATACACTGAGCAAACTTTACCATGATTTTTTTAAAAGGGCGCATTGTTATTCACAGTCCTTTTGATTTTCGAGAAGAACGAAAATTTCAAAAGAAAAATGGTTGAGTCAACAAGATTTTTGGTTGATTTAAAAAGAAATATGTTTAATTACATTTCTTTTCGTTCGGTATAATTCTCATTTGGTTTATAAAATATGTCATATATTTTTGGGGTTATGTTCAGCAGAGGGCTCTGTGGTCATTTGCTTTGAACGTTGAATAAATTTGTTTTGACATTTCTACTGTTATAGGTTTTTTTTTTGGAAATATTTTTTATTTTAAAAATTATCTTGTCATTTCAATTATGTTCGTGGTTAGTTCAAAAATTTAAATTTAAATCCATTTTTGAAAATTATCATTTCAATTCAACCTGAAATATGGTTGATTCAAAAGGAAAATTTTTTATTTTTTCCTACAAAAAAAATTTTTAAATAAAAAATATTCCTTGTTGAAGCCGTTTTGTATGTTTTTCTTTTTGATTTAACCAGTTTTCTGGTTGATTTTTTTCTCTGTGTATGTATGTAGTTCATTTGAGGTTTTTATTTATTTTCCTGAAAAAAATATTGTATATTCCCTACAGTACCTATGCCCCGGACACAAGTCGCGAAGTTTTTATACGGGGAACGCTTACATTGTATATCCGAGGGAATTTTTATGAACATATTATTCGGTGCGAATGCGAGAAACGGATAGTTTTAAGCTGGGATCCCACCATGTGAGCATTTGCGCCGATCGTGTGAATGCAGTGTCCACTAAAAATTTTCGACTTTCATGTTGACAAGTGTGATCGTCTTGATGGATTTTTTTCACAGTTTTATTGTTCCCTGATATGCGCCGAGAAGCCTGTAGTCAGGGTTGGGCATAATGCACTAAATAATAAATGCAATAAGCATTTCACTACCATTAACTCTTTAGTGGTAATGAAGAAACGAGTTTCACTATCACTAAACATATAGTGAAAATTAAATAAAGTTTCACTATCACTAAACCTTTAGTGAAAATGAAATAAAGTTACACTGTCACGATGCCTTCAGTGCTAGTGAAATGAAATTGCACTATCACTAAACGTTTAGTGCTAGTGAAAAAAAGACTGGTTTTTGAGGAAGTAAAATGCATTACAATTTTGTTTCAATTAATCTTTATTTGCCTTATATAAAACCAACATTTCGAAATTGGAATCGCTGAGATTTTGCCTCGAAGACCGATTTACGATTCCAGCGAAAGAAAAGAGCCTTTCTACTGGCGCAGATGAAGGAAGCGGCGTGTTGTATTTCAAAAATACTTTTTTAACTACAGGAAACCTATGCAATGATTCAATACTCCTGTCATCATCGGCAAGGTATAAAATTGTTTCAGTCGCCGTCGGTCCACCTTGTAAACCTCAAAAACCAGTATTTTTTTCACTACCACTAAACGTTTAGTGATAGTGCAATTTCATTTCACTAGCACTGAAGGCATCGTGACAGTGTAACTTTATTTCATTTTCACTAAAGGTTTAGTGATAGTGAAACTTTATTTAATTTTCACTATATGTTTAGTGATAGTGAAACTCGTTTCTTCATTACCACTAAAGAGTTAATGGTAGTGCAATTTAGTGGTAGTTCAAAATGCCCAACCCTGCCTGTAGTTCGGCTGGTAGCGAGCGTTCTATAAGCGCCGGCACTTTCGCTGATCCTGGCTGACTACTAGTATTTTATCTAGCACCAAGTGGATCAGCGGAGATACAGACTTCTATCGATACTGCAATTCACCGGTGGCTAGCGAAGTAGCTAAGAAAAGGGTAGTACAAAGGATCGCCACTTAGTAAGTGTTTGAAAACACTCGTATGCGACGATAATCAGGCATGCTCTAGAAATGAAATTCCCATTAAAAAAAATCCAATTGATTTTGAAATTTTTTTCCGGATTCGATTTCTAGAGCATCCCTGAATGTGAGCCCTTAAAAAAATCGTTATGGGATTTGTATAAATCTGTTCTGATCTAGTGCCGATAAAAATCGTCGCATATTGTGCTATTTGCGCAGATAGTGGGATCCCAGATTTATGCAATTTTGGGGCTTTCTGTGAGAACTCCCCTCATGAAAATATCTCAACAGTGTCCAGATCTTTACCAGTGGTTCAAATGTGGACTTACAGAGTTGCTTTGCTTAGAAAAAAACTCAATGCTTCTGCATATCGAATGCAAATGAATCGGTCTGTTCAAAAACCACATAAAGCCTGAATCCCACTATCTGCGCAATGCGCCGATTTTTGCCGCAATTAATGCACGGATAGTGTGAAAGAAATTTTTGGCCTCTGATGCTGACCAGAGTGATCGTCTGGAATGATTTTTGTCTCAATTTTATTGCTCCACACTATAATTTTGATAATATACGACATTAATTTGAGACTCAAAAGTCAATGTAAAATTTTTTTTTGGAAATTTTCGCCGATCCGGTCCGATAAAAATCGGCGCAGAGTTAGTGCGATCCTAGCTTAAGTCACTAGAAAAGAATTTTTCAGGATTAAATTGAACACTGCTCGATCCTTAAGGTTCTGACTATGCCTCGGAATTTGAATATGTAAAAAAATGAAAAAAATATTCAAAAAAATATTCTAAAAAATATTCAAAAAAATTCCAAAACACAATGCAAAAATTCAAAATATTCAAAAAATATTCAAAAAAATTCAAACAAAAATGCAAAAATTAAAAATATTCAAAAAAATTCAAACAAAAATGCAAAAATTAAAAATATTCAAAAAATGCACAGTCAAAAATTCCAAATTAAGCCCAAAATCCAATATTGCGAGAGCCCGATGCGAGACACCGGGGCGAGACGCTCAAATATTTCAATACATTCAATCGTATGGCTCAAGCTCCAATGTATCGCACTGCGAGAGCTCGTAGCGAGAAAATTTTGAAAAATTGAATATTGCGAGGCAGTTTGACAACTAATGATGTAGATATTTTTTTATGTACTCGCTATTGGGTACTCGTTAAAACTAGTGAAACCAAAAATGTTCAAATAAAATTTGTTGGTAATTTTAAAAACATAAAGCAAAATTTGTTTGAAAAAAAAAAGTTATAGTTATAGCCGTCATTAGCGAGAACATAAGTGATAACGAATAATTTTTATGAGTACTCGGTACTTGTTAGATTGGTACTTGGTTCAAATATTGCATTACTAGAAGTGAAATTATGCTATCATCTGCGCGACGCAGAACTTTCATTGGAGATTGAAATGCGTCACGCAAAATATTCGCGCGACGTCTCGGCGTCTCGGATCGAGCTCTCGCAATATTGGATTTTGAGCTTTAGTTCGATTTAGTATGCCTATTAAAATGTTGAATTGTCAAATTAACAAAAAAGCCTTCACTCCAGTGAATAAAATATTCAAAAAGCACAGTTAAATGCAAAAAATTCAAAATTATTGTCTATTTAATTTCAAATTCAAATTCTTAAATTCAAAATAGAGCTTATTATGACATTAAATTGAAAAAAATATTAACAAAATAAAATCTTTTTAATTCTTATCTAGGGGCTCTCTCAAGATACTTGATCAAAAATGAAAAATTCATTAAGTGTTTTGTTCATTCATAAAGTAAATTTTTCTGCAATAAATTTTGATTATTTACAATCTTTCTTAAACTGAATCAAAATGATTTTTTTTTTGAATTTTTCGTCCAATTTGGTCAATTATTATTAACCAATATTTATTTTCTAGAATAACAAAAATAATTTTAATTTCTGAAAATTTCTTTAACAACTAAAGAAAAAATTTAAAGGCATCATATTAATTCCATTTGACAGGTTCAGTACAATAATTTTGAGGCTATTTTTGTATGAAAAATGTCTGAAAATAAAAAATACAACTTAATGTATGTGTTAAATTTAAATACGGTGTGAATTATTTTAATTTGGTTTTAATTTTAGAAAGTTTTGACTGACTGACTGTATGAAAAAACGCTTCAGAAATGAATCAGAAATTTTCTGAAGTGTTTTTTTTTTATATGAAGTTTTTCATTTCTGTTTCATTCCTCACAGAACTGGAGAGAGCCCCTTGAGAGGAAAAGAATGTTTTAGTGCATGTGTTCTTTAACCAAAATACGAATTTACCTTTAGAGAACCACTTACAGTAAAACAAAACAAAAAACATCATATATTGGAAAAAATTGACTTAAGAAGTTTTTGAAATGCCCGATTCAAATGCTGCTTTAAACACTTTCCTATTAATATGGCTATCAAATTTTTGTTCTGAAAATTTTAGTAGCTAGCTGCTTTTTGGTATATTGGTATAACTTGAAAGCTTTTTTTTATTAGCCTTAATTAATTTATAGACTTGGCAAAAATTAAGTGAAACAAAGAAGAAAAAAAAAAAAATAAATAAAAAAAAAACAAATAAATTGCAAAGAAAAAATCGCATAAAGTTAAATGAATGAATGAAAATGTTTTTTTAATTACCTGAATGTAGTCGCAGTCGTTCCACGTCTTAAGCCTGGGCTCGAATTTCTTATCCTTCTCGCTGTTGCTTGGCGTCAGCTTGTTCGTCGTCAACGTATCCTGTGTCGATATCCAAACCAAGTTGCCTTTGGGCTGTTTGACTAGAATAAGCGCGTGCTTTCCATGCGGAACATCGTGCTTCAGCGAATGGAAAATTTGAAAATACGAAATCGAAAATAGCAAATTGAAAAAGGAAATGGAAAATTTATTTCAAATATTTGTCTATGCTGTATTTTTGTTTAATTGTGATTCGTTCTAATATACAATTTTATTTCCCTTGCGATCAGATTTTTTTTTTTTTTTTTTGGTTATTCTTTTTCGGGTTATTCTGCTTCAGGTTTCGATAAAATTTTAAAAAATGACGTGACATTATTCTGCAGAAATTCGTGTTGAACTCTGTCCTAATTGTCGGAGAACATTTCACACTCCGTCGACATGTGCCAGTGACTTGGAGAATAATTCTTTTATGAAATACGTTTTTGCTCCTTCAGATGCAGTATTAAGCACATTTCCTTTCTTTTTTAGTATTTTTTTTTTTTGTTTTTTGGATTTTGTGTGTGTGTTTTTTTTTTGTGTTTTTTGTTTGTTTTGTTATTGAATTCCTCCTTTGAGAGCTCGAGGCTCTAACATAGAAAGACAGCCAAATCGTAGTATAAAAGCAACAATAAGTATCGACAATCGATTTCGTCCAAAGAAGCCCACAATTGATTGAATGCGGAAAAGCTAAACTTTGAAAAACGACGAGTTACGGTGAAAGCAACATCGGAAGCATGTCGAAGCGATCGAATGAATCGCCTGGCAGTAGCTAGGATGTCAATTTAGTAAAAGGAAACCTATCTGGATTAGACGCAAAGGGGGACCAGTCAAAGTTAATAATATTTTAATGAATCACAATCGAATGAATTCGAAGTGTCAACAGTCCAGTCCAGTCCAGTCCAGCCCAGTCCAGTCCATTACGTGTGCAATGGCAGGGGAAGGCTATAAAGGGTGTGCATTTCGTTTAAATAATTTTCAAAATCGGACAATCGACCTCCAATTGATCAAAACAGGTCTAATCCGTGAATAATTGAGTGTGGAAAGAGTGATTTTTCCATGATAATTCGCTGTCAAAGAAGACTGATAATAAATTGGCTGGCATCTTACGAGAGGGGACACTGGTATTGTTTTAACTAGTCGGGTACTGCTTGGAGAACAGTCGGAATTGCTGTAGGATATTCAATATTTTTTTTTTTTTTATCGAAATTGCAACATGTATGTATGTATATGTTGGACCATATTTTTATCCAAGACAAAATTTTCCCCCAAAATGAAGTTAGTTGATTCTGTGCATTTTCGCTTGAAAAAGTATCCAATTTCCGTGCTTCACACTCGAAGTGTGTAAGTCTCAAATGCACTTCTGCATTAATGTTTGTTCTTATATGTACATTTTCCTGTGAGTTTGTGTTTACGTGTTTTCGTGCGTGGGTCTGTCTCATGTGTATTTGAGTGTGTGTGTGTGTGTGGTGTGTGTGCCACATGTGTTGTAACAGAGCAATGTAAGTACGTAAAGCGAAAACTGTTTTTCTTAGATACACTAACTTAGTTCATGATTTATTTGCTATCTGATTGTGCGATGAAAGAGAAAAATGAAAAGAATGGAAAGAACAAATAAATAAATAAAAATAAAATGAAAATAAAAGGAACTCTAAAAAATTGTTTTGTCGTTAGTACGTATTGCAACTTCTCAATTTTTATGTGCCCGCAGTCATCTCGTCAGGGAAAGCCTTCATCGTTTGTTCACAATGAGAAAATTACGGTTTAAAGCTTAACTGGTTTTGAAGTATACTTTTCTTCTTAATGTAACATTAAAGTCTTTCTGTTTCCGTCTCTCTCTTCTCTTTCTCTCTGTCCCTATTTCTCTCTTCCTCTCTATATTTATCTCTTTCTCTCATTCTGCTCAGTCGCTTTCTTTCTTTATCTCTTCCCACTTGCTTCTTTATCCAATTCTTTCTCTATCTCCTTCCTTCTCTCATCCCCTTTCTTCTCTACCTCCTTCTCTTTCTCTTTCTCTTCTCTCCTTTCTCTTTCTCTCCTTTCTCTTTCTCTCCCTTCTCTTTTTCTCTTTCTCTTCTTCTCTTTCTCTTTCTCTCTTTCTCTTTCCTCTCTTCTTCCTTTTCCTTCTCTTCTCTTTTTCTCTTTCTCTTTCTCTTCTCTTTCTCTTTCTCTTTCTCTTTCTTCTTTCTCTCCTTTCTCTTTCCTCTTTTTCTCTTTCCTCTTTCTCTTTCTCTTTCTCTTTCTCTTTCTCTCTTTCTCTTCTCTCTTCTTTCTCTTTCTCTTTCTCTTTCTCTTTCTCTTTCTCTTTCCTCTTTCTCTTTCTCTCTTTTCTCTTTCTCTTTCTCTTCTCTTTCTCTTTCTCTTTCTCTTTCCTCTCTTCTCTTTCTCTTTCTCTTTCTCTCTTTCTCTTTTCTCTCTTTCTCTTTCTCTTCTCTCTTTCTCTTTTCTCTTTCCTCTCTTCTCTCTCTTTCTCTTTCTCTTTCTCTTTCTCTTCTCTCTTTTCTCTTTCTCTTTCTCTTTCTCTTTCTCTTTCTCTTTCTCTTTCTCTTTCTCTTTCTCTTTCTCTTTCTCTTTCTCTTTCTCTTTCTCTTTCTCTTTCTCTTTCTCTTTCTCTTTCTCTTCTCTTTCTCTTTCTCTTTCTCTTTCTCTTCTCTCTTTCTCTTTCTCTCTTCTCTCTTTCTCTCTTCTCTTTCTCTTTCTCATTCTCTTCTCTTTCTCTTTCTCTCTTCTCTTCTCATTCTTTTCTCTCTTCGTTTGTCTGTCTTGTCTCTTAAACATAAATTTTCGAAACCATTAAATTTATGACCATGACATTTCCTGCCGGAATCTTTCCATGGTAGTTCAATTGAAGCCAAATAGCTTTCAACGTTTTAAGTTTAAATAAAAATTGCTATTTTCCAATAAAATTGGCTTTGGGAACCATTCAGCTCCCTCGTCTTCTGTTCATTTCCTTTGTTCATTCTGCTCTCGTTTTAAGTAAAAGTCAGAACGGCTCAATCGGTTCGTTTTGGTTTACTTTGAATGGAATCGAATCGAGTAGAACCGAATGGCATGGAATCGAACGAAGTTGCTGTCATTGTTTTCAAATTAGCCTCGTGAGTCACAAAAGCCGAAAATTCTTTCGACGATGCTGAAAATCGTTTTCGATATTATTTTGATTTTGATTTGACTGTCGAAGGAAAGCTTTTTCAGGCAGCAAGGAGGTTTGATTTTTTTCTTCGTTTTTGGTCTTCTTTTTTCTTTTTCTTTTTCGTTTTCTTTTCATTTCTGCGTTCAAGTCGTATTGTAAGCCATTTTGGATCGGAGAGATGATGACAGTGCGCTAAGTCATCGCAAGTGGGTGGTAGATAGAGTGCAATGAGCTTGCGATTGATAAATTCGAATGAACAATTTATCTTCGTTTGGCTATTTAAAATGGTAAATGTTGCTGGAGAAAGCTTTTTTCATTTCGAAGTTCCAATGAAAAATATCAATGGCAGAATGCTTTGGAACTCTGACTTGATAATAAAGATTTGAAACAGCCTTTCTTTCTTAACTGTAGCAATACAATTTAAGGAACATCCTTTTCCGCATCTTCTTTGGTGGCTGTAAATATTGTACTGTGGATAATAGTTGCTTTAATGATATCTGATGCCATATTTGGCCAATTATCTAATTGTTTATGTGTGTCTTTTGACATCATAATTCTCCTTGGATTTGCCCGATCATGACCAAATAAAGATTTTTTTACGTTCGATAATAGCTTTACGAGTTTTCACTCTTCTTCGTAATTCGCCCATAGATTAAATGATTTCGCTTTTCCGAGAGCATTATGACCTTTCAGTTTTTCTGTGCTTTTATTATTTTAATTTGGTTTTTTTTTTATTTTTTTTATTTCTCTCAGTTTCTGCGTTACAGTGTTTAAAACAAAACAAACCGCAGGACTGAAAAGTCGAGAGCTCTTAATTCAAGCATCTCAAAGTCATTCTCCACGGCGCTGGACACTTGTCAACGTGGGACATTAGCAACAAGATATCCGGAAGAAGTTGGATTACGGTTTTCGCCTTTTCCTTTCGTTCTTTACTCGTTTCCTGCTTCCTTATTTTTCCTCTCAAACTTTTGCTCTTTTGGAATTGAATTTTCTCATTTCGTTAGTACTTTTTGCCCCCAGACCGTGCTGCTCCCTTATGGGCATGGAGGCATGTATCAATTGGGTCAAGTGGCTCTTGCGGTTGATGTCTTAATTGCATTCTTCGCAGACCGATGGAAAATTCATGAGTTTTGCCTTTTCCCCACTTGCGGACGATAATTGTTTTTGTTTCTTATTTTTCTTTTTTGCGGCTTCCTTGGGTAGCTTGGTTGCTCCATTCTCCATTTCTGTTATTCATTTTCTGATCTCATTTTTCGATTCTTAGCTTTTCAACTTTCATACATATTTCTTTGTTGCCCCACAGAGAACATTCGGTTGACTGACTCAACCTTAACCCATTATTCACTTGGCATTTATGCCATCATTGCCTTTGAGATCACTCTAGATTAAGATCAAGGTTCAGATTAAATTTAGGTTAAACTTAAGGTGTTCGCAATTTTTCATAAAATAGGAATACTATCGAGAATTGCGAAGAGTTCAGGGGTTAGAAGTGCCTAGCAGAAATAGTTATTAATGCGCAGAACTTTATGTAGATTCTAGGAAATTTTTGATTTTAATTTTATTAATTTTTTTTGAAATTTTGTTATATCGAAAATCGACAATAAAATTGAAAGTCCAAAAACGATGAACCTGAATATGTGGTATCATAGAGCAATTTTTACCATTACTACCCGGCGTATGCGCAATGCTTTTGGAAAAAAATTAGTACCCAGTTGTAAAAATATTCATGAAAGATGCATGAATCATGCCTCCTAAGGGTGCTTTGCATGCATGCCAAACTTCCATGCCTATTCATTTCTTTTTCTTAAGGCTTGTCATAGGAAATCATGCATAGACGAAAAATGTTTTATCAATGCTTGGGAACCCATGAAATATGTGTTCCCTACTATGCATGATTCAACAATGCTTGAGAACACATGAAACATGTGTTCCCTACCACGAATGGTTCAACAATGTTATTTTGTTTTTTAAAAATGAAATAAAATTATAAAAAAATTTTATTTTTAATGTTTTTTTTTTTTTTTTCTTATTTTGCTTTTTTTTCTTATTTTGCTTTTTTTCTTTATCTATAAACTTTTTACTTTTCTAACTTTTTTTATTTTTTTCGTCTCGTCCGAGAATCGAACCACTGACCGCTCGGTTGGTAATTCGGTGTCTTTACCATTACACTGTATAGGTAAATTGAATTTTGTTGTCAAAACGCTAACTTGAGTTTTTTGTTGATCAAGTTTGCTTTGAAACGCGCGCATAGAATTTTCAAAGAAAAAAAATTTATTCTCAGCAAATATTTAAAAAAACATTTTAATATGGGAAAAATTAAAAAAAAAAATATTTTGTTGCAAGATTTTCAATTAAAAAAAATTATTTAAAATGAAAAAATAAAAAAAAAACTTAGATAATTAAAAAAAATTTTTTTTTCTCAACAGAGCCAGGGCTCGAACCCGGCTCTGTCGGCTGGAAGACCTAGCATTTAAGCACTAGGCTAGCTTCCCTTCGGCGGCGCGGCGATCAGAATGTGAACATGAAATCCACGCATCATGCATGATTATCAACGCATGAATCATGAATGCTACGGGCATGCATGCTTTTTTGCAGCAAAGGAACACATGAATCATGAATACTACGGGCATGCATGCTTTTTTGCAGCAGGGGAACGCATGAATCATGAAAACTACGGGCATGCATGCTATTTTGCAGCAAAGGAATGCATGAATCATGAATACTATGGGCATGCATGCTTAATTTTACAACTGGGTAGCTCGTAACATTACGTATACGTCGTGTTCGTAATTTTTCAAACGTAAATCATGTGTCATTGACGTTCAAAGGCAAGGGAAGGAGAGCGAAAAACGGATAGAAAGTGGTCTGCATATTTGAAGTTATTGGTTTTCAAGGCGGTACGAAGTTCGCGGGATCAGCTAGCTTAATAATATACCGCATTAAAATCCGTGGTTTACTTTAAAAGATCTAAGCATACAGATTGACAGATTGATTGAATTGCCATGTACTACATTTGCCAATATAAATTAAGAAAAGCTCAAAAACTAGACGTGATCCAAAGACCCAAATGCAGCCTTTCGATACTACTTGGAGTACTGACTGGGCACTGTTTGATTGGCCCTCACGCAAGAAGATTGGGAACGACAGCCGTAGAAGTTTCCAGAACCAGGAGGAGGAAAAGACTCCTCAGCACCTGCTCTTATATTGTGCTGCTTTTGCGAAGCAAAGGCTAAAATTTTTAGGGAGTTATTTTCTAAACTCACTTTCTGAAATTGGTTTTATCAACCCGTTGAATATATCGAGCTTCATTGGAAGCGCTAAATGGTTTAAAAAATAAATGTTCGTACATACATACACTCTAAAGGGTATCACAATTGACCTACCTGATCTAAGTGCGCCCTTCGGGGCGGCCCATCTAACCTAATCTATCCTAACTAGACGTGATAAAACCAATCCGAAAACGGGTTTGTATTCATTAAACTAAAGTCAACTAAAATCACATAAGAAAGTTCTTGCTAACGACTTCCTTTTTGCCGACCAGTGTTATTAACTTTATTTAAGCAAAACAACTAGTGATTATTTTATGTTTTAGCTATCAAACCCTAATCGGAGATTCATAATTTATTATGTTTTTTTTTTTTTTTTAAATATCTAACCTGTGTGAAAAGTGGAAAATATTATAAAATACATACAGAAAAAAAAATTAATGAAGTTTTAAACTTTAAAACGATAGTCTTCTGGACAGTTTAAACCCGGCTTATGAATTTTATATGAACAATTTTGAAAAATGCATACAAATTTTTCATAGAATTTTCATTGTTTTCAGAAGAAAATTGTGAAACTTACCTGCCGTACGGCATAGTAACAGGTCAGATTACGTGGATAAATGCCTGGATAGTTGGGCGACTGAAGCCGGCATGCCTTTCGATCGCAGTCGCTGAATATGCGTGAGCAATAAGTGCCTGGAATGAGGTCGCCGAGATAATATTTTGGTTCCGTATAATTTTGCTCATCTCTGGGAATGACTTTCTCGAGTGACTGAACGAAACTTTTGTTATTGGCATAAGCGCTGAACAGACTGAATTCTTGTCCAAAGCGATCAGAATGTGCTCCGCTGGAATTTGTGAAGTCCTCAATCGAATTTTGATGCACGAAACTACTGCGATTGTGCCACTGTATTAGTTCTATGGAGCAGAAAACTCTAGGTGAGTACTCTTATTTAGATTCTTTGATGTTTAAGCTAGAGCTTGGACAAAAGCGTTCCAAAGCCCGAAAATAAGTAATATAGAAAATACGGCATAAGTCTCCAAGCCTTCTGTTCACATTCATTGCAAACGAAAATTCAATGCAAAGAAATTAAAAACGGGCAATCAAATTACCAAATACTTTAGGGCGTTAATAGCAGATTTTAAGAAAAGTTTCTCACATGAATTAATTTCGATAATTTTTGAGGAATTTTTCATTGTTTTTAACGAATTTTTCTCCCTTATTTTATAAATTTTTCCCGAGTCGTAGTTATAAGCACCTAAGCTATGAGAATGAACGAGCGAAATTTTCTACGAAAAGTATTTAACTTTCTGTTTTTTTTTTTTTGCAATCTTTTCACTTTTAAGGCAATACCCTAAATACAAAATAATTTTCGCAATAATTATATTATTATGACCTTTTTGTTTTTACGTGTGCTTGGCGAGGTTTTTTTATTTTTTTTTTGGGAATTAATTCGACATTTTGGAGAAAACTTTTAACGTGATTTTCTTCCTTCAGCAAAAGTTTTTGGATATACTTATGTCTTAAAAGGTTTCTCTTCAAACTACTCGTCACTCATTACGCGTCAGGCATCACGCATCGCTCGCTTTGCATCACTTTGCGCTCAATGTTAAAAAGATTTCGCGTGCAGCAAATCCAAGCGGAAATATTTGCACCAATTATCAAAATAATGGGATCATCGGTTATACAAACCCAAACAATGGCATTAACTCATTTAATCAAACCCATCGTTTCAAATGATCTCGACCGTATATTGTATAAAGTTTTTCCCAGATCGAAAACATTGAAGAAAAGTCTAAATGATATTAATTTAATTCCAAAAGAGTCATTGGTGTGATGACTATGTCATATAAAATGCCCCGCTGGCAATGTAATGTGTTCATAAAGCGCACATATCGCGCATCCTCTTCTAAAGAGACACAACTCAAAATTTCTTATTTCGCAGAAAACGCCAAAAACAAAAAATGCCTCGCAGTGTCAATCGAAGCAAGAAGAAAGGCATTGACGGGGGTTTCCGGCTTTTTATAATAACACAAATGGAATAGAATTTTTCCTTTAGGTAGAGAGGTGAACTATGAACAAGGCTCCATATACAATGTTAACTCAAAATTGACGATTTTTCAGTTGTGTCACCTTAGAAGAGGATGTGCGATTTGTATGTATACGCTATCTAACCGCATTTAACCCCATTTTCATTAGTCATTTCCCCCATTGATGCCGCATTAAGGAATTGCGTGTAGGAATTTCATAAGCTAAAGCTATGTAATAACAAAGGATGAATTTGTGTGGCGAGACTTAGCTTACCTTCGAATTTAATGCCACCGTAACGTGTCACAGAATTGTCTCGTGACAGCACTTTGTACCGAATGCGAAAGTCAAAATTGAATCCACTTTTGCTGCGCGCCAATCTGAAGAATATTAGGAAAAACAAGAAAATTGTGAAAAACATTCGATTAAAATTCCTCTTTTTACACATCGAATAATCGACAGTAGAAAAGAAGTGTGAAAAATTAGGAGATAGTATCTCCCAGAGTAACGCAGTGTCGTGTCGCCTTCGTTGATTAATATTGTTCTGGCATCGAAGGCATCCATTTTCATTAGAGGGATTTTGCTAAGCAACTCAGTTTGGTGTATGGTGCTATCAATATCAATGCTCGGGAGGTTATTTATCCTGTCGTTTAACTTACTTATTCAGTTTGATTGTGAATATCAAAGAGCGTGTCTCGCTGTAGAAGAGCACTGGTCCCCACGAGGAGCCGCACCACATTCCGCCGATGGGAGTGCGAGCCGATTCGGCGATTTGCATATATCCATCCGGGCATCCATCTTGAGTGTATGAAGTGAAACGGCCAATGGTGAAGCTGTCCAACGTTATCTGCAGCGTCAGCGTTTGTGTCAATAGACGTGACAGATGGCCCCGAACCGGAAATGGAAAATTATGGAGAAGAAATTATGAAAGTGAAAAACATGGAATGTGTAAAAGAGAGAGACAGAGAGAGAGAGAGAGAGAGAGAGAGAGAGAGAGAGAGAGAGTGAGAGAGTGAGAGAGAGAGCGAGAGAGAGAGCGAGAGAGAGAGAGAGAAAGCGAGAGAGAGAGCGAGAGCGAGAGCGAGAGCGAGAGCGGAGAGAGAGAGAGAGAGAGAGAGAGGAAGAGAGAGAGAGAGAAGAGAGAGAGAAGAGAGAGAGAGAATAGAGAGAGAGAGAGAGAGAAAGAGAGAGAGAGAGAGAGAAAGAGTGCGAGAGAGAGAGAGAGAGAAAGAGTGCGAGAGAGAGAGAGAGAGAGAGAGTGAGAGAGAGAGAGCGAGACATCGAGAAGAGGAATATTTTATTGAAATCGAAACAAAATGGTGTGTCCATCTTTGGACTTCTTTTGGAGATATCTAACCAAGAACACGAGCGAAACAGAGTGAATTCTAAATATATAATTTAGATAGAATTTTGAAATTTTCTCTTTCATAGTCGCACTTCTTGTATAACAGTGCCAACAAAACATTATCCATAGTACATTTATTTATATGGGTGTGAAACGTTATTACAACCTTAATGATCTTTGTTGAAATCACGTTGAAATATGATCTACGAATCGGATATTTGGTTTTCTTTGGTTTGAAATACTCCTAGATATCTCCTCGTTCACGTTTTCTCTTAACCACCTACCCCCTATTTCTGTCCTTTAACAACCTATGTGGTGGTTAAGAATTAAGATAGACTAGATAGAACTAGAATGGCTGTTTTTTCCGGAAATTATATTGATTTGAAACCAACTTTTATTCAAAATTATTGTTTAAAATAACACATTATTATTGTGTTTATTGACCTATAGCGCCTCAAAATATTGAGCCAGTTAGAAAGGTAGATCGGTTTGGTTCACTTTCGGGTTTTATTGCTTTGTTTACATATTTCATAGATTTGTTGTTTTGCACTTTTTATTTGGGTTAGATTTTTCAGTGGAATTAGCGAATATTTGGACTGTGGTTAGATTTTTCTGTAGGATTAAGCAATTTTGTTTTATTCTTCTTTGTTGTTTGTTACACAAATTCACATGATATGACTATACGGAAATATCATATTGATGCATATCAATCGCACGTATACCCGAGAAGTATGCAACATTTTTTTAAACTTGCCATTTTTAAGGATGTTGCACCTGCCTGAGCGTATTGAAACCTAGCATACTTAATCTTGGTATAAAACTCTATTTTTAAGAATTTTAATGAAACTAGTAGCATACCTGGAACAACAAAAAAATTGTCATGCAAAAATATCCTTCCTCGGGAGCATGTATTGGTTTTAGCAAAATTGCTTGAAAAATATTTTTGTAATATTTTCTGAGTAATTTTCTATACATGGGCTTTTGAATTAAAATTCTATCTTTATAATTGTCTTAGATATGATGTTTCTAGAGTTTTCGCTAAAAAGCCCCCGTTTTCAAGGATATTCAAGGAAATGGATAGGAAAGCACATTCCTGCAAATATTGAAAAGATTTTATCATATGAAATCAGTTCTAATGAACTTTGTATGTTTGCCTTCACACGAACGAGTTCGAAAAATTTAATATTTCCTGCGCGTCAGCTTCCAGGAGATACTGCTGACATTTGAACCAGCTCTTTTGTCTCTATTCACGCCAGTATAGAGTTTGACGGTAGCCTTCCTGCTCGGTATTGATTGTGCATTAGAAAGTAAAAATATTCAACACCCAGCTGGGAGTTGAAACCAGGGCCTCGTACATTGTAAATTGGCACCCCGTAGGATGATAAAACCTGAGTGACTTAGTTCTCAAACTGTGCGGAATACTTGATATCGTCGAAGCATTATTGAATATTATTGAAAGCCAGTGTGTGTACCTTTTCAAATCCATCGAATTGACATCAAATCCAATAGCAATGAAATCAATGCTGTAATAATGGCATCCGTATTGCAGGATTTTCGAATCAATCAATTTCGAATGGAATACCAATTAGTCACTTGTTTAATCCTCAACATCAAGTTCAGATGGATATTTTCTTAATTGTATTGCTTACCTGTACTACGTCGCCATGGTGTCCGCCAGCTGCTGTGAACGTTAATACACAAACGTACGGGAGACGATCTTGTTTGGGCCGGTGTAATTCGAGTGCATATGTTAGTCCTATATCGCCGTAGTATGTTCGATTACAGCCTGAAAGAGGTGAAATAAATTCAATAAAATTTATTTTTTGTTTGTAAAAATGCCACAAACATTCGACTGAAGGGAAAGTGCATAATTGATTTCAATTAACGATATCGAGATTACACTCGTTCACACTGCGGCTTAAGCTGCGGACAGCGTTCAAGTTTCGGTTTCGGTTTCAGTTCAGTCAGTAAAGCTGGTTGTCCGGATGTACAGGAGAAAAACAGAAAGTCGATAAGCCGAAAATGATAAGTTAAAATGCATCATATAATATATTGTCATAATCTGCCAAGGAAAAAAGGATTTAGGGAGTTTTTTCCTTGGCAGAATATCTAAAAAAAAAAAAAAAAAAAAAAAACAGTGCAACACTGGTTAGAAATTATTTTCATAGTTCGGAACCATTTGCGTTGGATTGAAAAATTTGGAGCATACTCAAAGGCTGATTTTGAGCTTTTTGTCTGATTTTTGGTAAAAAAAAAAAAAATGTGCAGCTTTGAAGCGGCAAAACGGTATTAAGGAGCGCTCCGATGCAGTTCGTGTGCTTAAAGAAGTTGTTTAGTTATAATTTTTCCATATCTAGATAAAAAAGTTTTCAAAATATTTTATTGGTATGGTAACTATGGGCCACAAAAGTAAAAAGGAGATTTACAAAAAATCGTAAAATTTTCCCGATTTTTGCAATTTGTACAAATTTTTTTTTTTGGATCGATATTGTACTACAGTTATTTTGTTCGAGTCCAGGGCTAGAACTTTGTCGTAGTTAGGAAAGAGAAATATTGAACTCGTTACGAGATATAGCCATAAGTAAGTGCGCAACTTAATTCTCGTCCCCACTTTTTGAGATCGATTTAAAAAAGAAATTTAGAAAATCTGACTAAACCAAGTATGAGGAGTTGCTATATTCACCGAGTACTTTCAGAGAATGGTGTCAAATTTTTTGTGCACAATTTACGGATTTCCCGGTAGGCCCCTAGGGTCCCAGTCCGGGCCTGGCTACGACCACTTTTCAATGTATAGGCAACTATCGATAAAGGTTATCGAAACATGTGGATTTTTGAGATAATTTCCCACATTTTAGATATAGCAATTCATAGTACTGGACGTGCCCTTAACTTAAACTTACTCATGTTCACTTGTATGTTTGTGTTCATTTCCGAATTTCGTCAAGATAGATGAGCTACTTTATTGGGAAACCGATAGGGCTGCTAGAAAGGTGGCGGCGGATAGATGGACAGAGTGCCAGATTGAATGATTAACCGATTGACAGCGACAAAAAGACATACAAACATTGCATTACGCGCATAACTACATAGTTGTGGGCAGTGCACTCGGATACACAAACGATAAATAACTACCCTCGACATACACATATGCATGCAGAGTGTATCGGGTACTAAATAAAATCGATATGAGACGAAATCGAATATTTCGTGCCCCAAATTAAATTTGTAATGACTTCACTTACGTGTGCAGAATCGCGGCTCATCGCTGCCATCGCCACAATCGTTGGCATTATTGCAGTATTTCGTAAGCGGTATGCATCGTCCGTTCGTACAGCTAAACTCCGAAATAGCGCAATGCAATGTCGGCCTGGACGTTACTAAAGAGCTCGCAAGGAGTGATGGTGCTGCTTTTGGTTCTAGTTCTGTTTCTGGTGCTGGAGCCGATGCCGGTGGTGGTAATGCCGGTACTAGCGATGACGACGAACCGGACGAAATCAATGAGTGTGAGGATAAGGATGATGACGTTGCATCGGTATCAATTTCAGCGGCAACATCATTCATGGCAGCAACAATTCGGCCGCAGAAACTCAATAAAACTATGAGTGGTAACATCGCTGCCATCGGATATTCATTCCTCGCTTTACAGTTCCTTTTCACATATGTTGTTGTTGTTGCTGTTGCTATTGCTATTGCTATTGCTTTTTTTGTAGTGTTTGGTGTTGAAATTGAATTACTATTCGATACTTCCAACGAGCATAGTTCTGCAGCTGTTTGTAGGTCTGGTGTTGTTGCTATTATTATTGCTTTTGTTTTGCTTTTCGTTGACCTAATGCCATGGAATATGCAACTGAAATGCATTTTGTCTCCATGGCTCTCTTGTAAACCGTGCCGCGATCTAATTGCGGTAGCCATTTTGGTGTGTAAATTTTGTAAAAATTTTTTACTTCTTTGTAAATGTTCTCGCCGTTGATGTTGTAGTGATTTTGGTTGTTGTTGTTGTTGTTGTTGTTTTTGGTGTTGTTATGTTCGATTTATGATGATTTAAATGGCTTTTGTCATCCCTATAGGAGCATTGTTTCCACTTGTCCGTTGGACTTGATTCCGACGGATGCCAATTTCATCGTATTTATTTAATTTTTTGTGCTTCGTGTTTGAATTGCTTCTGTTGGACATCGAACATATGCAAAGGCTGCTTTAATATATGTCCTTACGTTTAATGATCCTTGAATAAAGAAAACAAAAAAATTATTGACGCATTAATTTAAGCAAGGAATTATCACGGCTTTTAGTCTTCATTCTAATTTAAACCTTTTTAAGGCTTAAACTTTGAAATGAGAAATAGTCTTCATGAAAGTTTGAAACAAGTTTATAAATACTGTCAGTCAGTCATAAAATGATATATGAAAGTATGTATGCATTTCATTGAGTTAAACTGCTAAGGAGACTTAAAGAATATGTTTATAAATTGAAATGTTGGAAGTTCTAAAGCGAACATGAAGACTATATGAAGGCCCTTATGAGAAAATGGCTTCTTGGAGAGGAATCTTTTATAAACTGAGTTCCCTTTTTATACCCGACACACTCTGTGTCGAGGGTATATTGCGTTTGTGTGGTTGTGTGTAACACGCAGAACCAGTCGAGATAGATTATACAAAATATACATATATAGAAGTGATCACCGTCACCAGGAGATTCAATTTAGCCATGGCCGTCTGTCCGTCTGTCCATCTGTTTGTATACAGTTTTATTATCAAAGGAGTTGAGGTATATTGACAAAATTCGGTATGCGTGCACACATGTATGAGAGACATGAGCAAGAATAGCCCAGATCGGACCATTTTTAGGGGTACCTCCAGTACAAGGGTCTGTTATAAAATCAAAAAAATGCTATAAAACCAGAGTTTTTCAAGATATAAAAGAGTGAGAGAGATTGAGAGAGAGTGAGAGAGAGTGAGAGAGAGTGAGAGAGAGTGAGAGAGAGTGAGAGAGAGTGAGAGAGAGTGAGAGAGAGTGAGAGAGAGTGAGAGAGAGTGAGAGAGAGTGAGAGAGAGTGAGAGAGAGTGAGAGAGAGTGAGGAGAGTGAGAGAGAGTGAGAGAGAGTGAGAGAGAGTGAGAGAGAGTGAGTGAGATAGAAAGTGAGTGAGATAGAAAGTGAGTGAGAGAGAGGGAGAGAGAGTGAAGAGAGTGAAGAGTGAAGAGTGAAGAGTGAGTGGAGAGAGGAGTGAGAGAGATGAAGAGAGTGAAAGTGAGTGAGAGAGAGTGAAAATTATAGAGAGTGAAAGTGAGTGAGAGAGAGTGAAAATTATAGAGAGTGAAAGTGAGTGAGAGAGAGTGAAAATTATAGAGAGTGAAAGAGTTAAGAAGAGATGAAGAGAGTGAAGTGAGTGAGAGAGAGTGAAAATTATAGAGAGTGAAAGTGAGTGAGAGAGAGAGAGTGAGAAGAGAGAGTGAGAGAGAGAGTGAGAGAGAGTGAGAGAGAGTGAGAGAGAGTGAGAGAGAGTGAGAGAGAGTGAGAGAGAGTGAGAGAGAGAGTGAGAGAGAGTGAGAGAGAGTGAGAGAGAGTGAGAGAGAGTGAGAGAGAGTGAGAGAGAGTGAGAGAGAGTGAGAGAGAGTGAGAGAGAGTGAGAGAGAGTGAGAGAGAGAGAGAGAGGTTTGGGTGAAATATCTAAAATTGCTTAGCTAATATGGCAACGGAAATATTTTAATGGACAAATAACAAAATTCCGGTCCTTCTCGAAGTTGTTGTTTAATTCACTTAAATTTCCATCTCATCAAATTTAAATAGAGAACTTGAGAACTTTTTGCATAAATGCCACTGTCATCATGAGAAGCTGCAAAAGTTTTTCTTCATGTTGTTGCTTGTGTGCGTCATTAAAAGACCACAAATTGTTGTTGTTTGTGTTATTTAATACAGAATTTTCCTTTCATTTATAAACGCTTCTGACATTCATTGAGACACATGCAATCGGGGTTATTTTTTATTTTTTTAAAAATTTTTTATACATATTTTAAGAACTGAAAATTATAAGTCTTTAAGCTCTTGAGTAATTTGGCATACGATAAGACTGATGTGTTTTCCATTTAATCGAAGATTTGAAAAAGTTTTTTATTTTATTATTTTTTTTTTAACACTTAAAGATATTTTAAGGCCTTTTATTCTCACTCAGTTCTCAATGTAATTTTTTTGAGTGATCTCCGTCTTGGGTCTCGAAACACTGATCATACTCTTTGCACCGATTTGACAATGTGTCGTCACTTTCAGATCAGGTCACATTTTTGCAAGTTCTGAGTACTCTACAATCGGTCAACAGCGGTAGCGATTCCGGGAGTACTTGAAGCATGTCAGTGGCCAGTGATTCAAGCTCGTTTCTGTTTTATTTTAAAATCTATATACATATGTATGTATTTATATATAGCGTACTCTCTCTTAAGCGGACACTTTTCTTAAGCGGACACCCCCTTAAACGGACAATTTTTGGGAATGTGTTTAGTGTTCTGCATCTCTAATGTTTCCTCTTAAGCGGGTACCTCTGTAAAGCGGACACATTTATCGGTCTCGTAGGTGTCCCCTTAAGGGGGGTTTTTTTTTTTGCAATATATTTTTTCAAAGTCATAACACTAAAATAAAAATAGGTCGTTGGGCCACTCGGTGGAGGCTGTTCAGGTTGTCTGATTGTAAAAACTTGAATAGATTATTGTAAAGTGCGCCTACCAGTATCGTCCCTATCAGAATTTTTGAATTTTATTGAAAAATGAATACGACAGACTGCGGAAAAAGAATAAAAAAACATATTTTTTTTTTTATAAAACTCGTTAAAATAATTGTAAATAAATTTTAAAAAAATATAATTCTGGAACCTACGAGATTTACTAATAAGTGGAACAAAATATTTATGTTTCAAAACAATCGGATGGATACTTTGTTGCCCGTGCCCGAAAATGACGATTCGTGAAAATCACGTTCAAAGTCTCACGGGCAGAATAAGTCGTTTGGGACGCGTCGGCGATTGTGAGCTGTAAATTTTTAATACTTGAAATTTTGCTCTGATTTTTTTACAGCATATTCTCAAAAGGTGTAAAGAATAACCCCTTAGAGACCGTTGTACCCAAACACGTACGCACGAATGATCAAAATAAAATAAAAGAAAATAAAAGAAAATAAACGAAAAATAAAGTAAAATAAAATAAAATAAAATGAAATAAAATTAAACAAAATAAAATAAAATAATACTATAAAGGAATTTCCGAAACTTTGTTCGATATTCAATTTCCATACACTCCCCATAAGACTTTCGCATTGAAAAATGTGCTTGTTTTTCTGAGTTCTTATTCAACACTGACAGGTTTCGGGCAAAAGTAATGAGTGTTTATGGATTAAAAAGAAACAGCAGGCATCCAGAAAAAATCGATTTTCCTGAATTCAGAAAGAAATATATTTATTATAGCTGAGGAAATGCTGGTGCGCGAATTAAAGGTGTAATTAGTTGGTATGGCTGCCGAAAAAAATGGAGTTGCATTTCGAAAGTAGGTACTGCTTTGAATGAAAGACACTTTTTAAATTAAATTCTTCAATTCTCTCCATATGTCCACATTTTCTTGTATCATTCAGAGTCGGAGTTATTCTTTGATTTTTTTTTAGAATAAAATGCTAGAAAATAAATTCCCTCAACACGAAAGTAGCGTACTTAATGGGCGTTTAAAACAAAATTTTATTGTCATTCATTCATTTTTTTTTTTTTTTTTGTTTTTGTGCGATTTTTACGAAATTAAGAGCGACAATTTTCCGTTATGCTCCGATATCGCCCCCATGGACACACGACTCAACTTATTGCGATTGCGACCCGACCTTAATTTGAATCGCAGACATGTTTTCGGTTGGAACAAATGAATTTGCAATAAAATTTTCAATTGAAAGAAAAGAAAAAAAGCAAAAAAAAAAAAAATGAATATAAACGTAAAATGAGAGAAACGTAAATACGGCATTTACGAATAACGTTGGACGGTAGAAAATGTCATGTTATAAATTAAAGAGAAACAAACAGTGATAGGCACGAATGCTGGTGAGTAGAGAGTAATGGCGTGGGAAACGGCGTTGGCCATGATTTATAGCAGTTAACAGATTGCAACGACAGCAGACAACAGAAATGACAACTACAAGAGCAGAAACAGCAACGACAACGAAAACAGCAACAGCAACAGCAACAGCAACAGCAGCAATTGATTTATAAAAACATGTCAAGTGGCTGAAAAAGCCGTAGAAAAACGAGTGAAAAAGCAATTGAAAAATTGGAATTAACTGTAAAAGATTGAAAATTTTTCTCAAAAACAGAATAGGTAAAAACAAAAATATACCTACTACGGTGTGTGTGTGTTTGTGTGTGTGTGTGTGTGTGTATGTGTATGTTTGGGCGCGTGTCAGTTTGTGCGCTTTAATTGGATACCGCTGAGGGACTCCAACGGGTGGATGCCAACGTGTCCTTTAAAGGCGATTTTTCTAATAAAAAATTTTCTTTCTGCTCTTCTCTATTATTTGAACGTTGAAAAGGGCGTTAGCCGTGCGTGTGAGAACCAATAATTGTGTTCAATGGCAACTCACTTAAACCTGACAATGTCAAAAACCTTAGAATATACTACACAAGCTCACGTTCACACGTCGTCCACACGTCCACACACAAACTGCCACCCACCAGTGTCCGTGTAAATGTGTCTCCTGCATGTTTGGGCAGGCATGTTTAGCGATGGAAGTGTTTATCTTTTTCCAAGACATCCAGTGCCTTTGTAAACAGTTTAAAAGCAACAAAAACTATTTTTCTGCAAGTTTGCTTGTGTTCGTGTGTGTGCGAGTGTGTGACACCGTCTGCAGGGGAAAAGGATGTTGCGAGACATTCATGATGTGAGAAGAAGTGAGAAAAGAAAATATGTCATATCAAAGAAATCGTTTCCTATTTATAGGCTCTTTTCAGACGATCCACTTGCGTATATTCACCTTAAGCTACATGCGTCTGTGTTGTGCGTTGATGTGTGATTTTGTGACTGTGTGGCTGTGTGGCTGTGTGTGTGTGCTAGCGTTGCTGTTGTTTCTGCTGGCTTTTTTTTGTTTTTTGTATCTTTATGCTAGCCTAGTGCAAATAATACTTTAAAACGACGTTGACACATAGCGAGCCAGTTAGAGAGTCATAGTCAGATTCGGTGAAATGCATGTACAGTATTCCCCGGATATAAGCACCATGCAAAATGCACGAAAAATAGTGCATATAAGCGGGGAGTGCTTATGAGCGGGGCTTCTTGTATAAAAAATTTAAGGCAAATGACACAAATTCGCGTGCATATAAGCGAAAAATGCTTTTATCAAGAGTGCATATATCCGGGGAATACTGTAAACAGAAAATTTTATGCGAACACATCGTGCATGTTCTTGTGTCCGTGTTCGTGTTCGTGTTCGTGTGCGTGTGCGTCTGCGTGTGTATATGCGCCTGTATTAGTGGTTCAAAATGACGCAAAAAACGTTGAAGTTAGACAAAATAAAATCACCCGGAAGAGAACTTGACTTTGCCTTAAGTCAACTTCGTTTAATATGCAAGTACAGCAGCAGTGACAGCGTTGACAGCAACGGCGGAGCTTGCCCAAAGGACATGCATATGTACCGGAAGTGAACCAAGCAACGAGATGCGAGCACTATATATTAAAAAAAAAAAACAAAAAAAAAAAAAAAAAAAAAAAATTCAACAAAAAAGAATGAAAACGAATAGAATGCATTACACAAAAATGGAAAAAAACACGAACGTGCAGCCCCACCATAGGGAACTGAATCAACTAGACGCGAAGTTGGATTTGTGTGGGCAGGACATTATTATTTTTTTCCCCCCCATTCAAACTCACTGAGAAGACCTTTGAAGATGCCACTAAAGCTGGTGGTAACCATGTTAAATGCCAGTATACTTGACGCGCTTAAGCCTTCTATGTAAGCAGTGGCCCGATATGTAAGACTCGGTTTCCGGTTGCTGTTTTCAGTTTGAATCAAATTGAGTAAGACCACTTCGTTAGTTACCGTCAAAGAGGAGAAGAAAAAAGTATCGTTGATTTAGTGATGCCACTTTTATGCTATCAATTTGTAATTAAATAAGTACCTCTATTACGCCTGGGCAGGACTTTTGGCAACAGATGATTAAAATCGAGTCAAAACTCTTAAAATACATCGCTCCCCCCCAATTCCTTTCATTCTCTATCACATTCTCTTTCTTATATCGGACGATTTATCAGAGATTCTGACAGTTTCTTTAAAATGGAGTAATCAAGAAATTTTTTATACCCAGCGTAAGCGGGGTATATTAGTTTTGTGCGAATCTTGTAACAGGGAGAACTGAGCTCCGGAGATATAGACATATATATTATATTAGAAATGATCAGGATCAAAAACTGAATCGATTTAGACATGTCCGTCTGTCGTCCGTCTGTCCGTCCGTCCGTCGTCCGTGCCGTGGTCGGATCTCCTTACGAAACGGAACTGAGAACAATCAAGTCAAAATTTGGCACACAGAGTATATCGGAAATCACGAGTATGATCCTAAGTAAAAATGGGAGACATAACCGCACCACTGCCACACCCACCATAGATGAATAAGTGTTTTCAGTAAATGCTTGTATTGCGACCATGGCAGAACATTCATTGATATTTTGTGTACTGGTAAATTACGAAAAGGGAACATATCTGAAAAATGGACCGCCCTCGTGAGCACGCCCAAAATAGCCACTAAATAGGCTGTATCGTAACTCATGTTAAATGCAGTAAAACTGGCGTTAGAAGCTTCAAATTCGTAACATAGGTGACCAAGGCGATGAATGTAAGAAAAATGGTTATATGGTCCGCGCCATTGCCACGCAAATGGAGATTTTCGTAACTTCGAATCTAATTGAGTAAGACGCTTCATTCGCACTTAGTTGACCAGGCAAATGAAAGGTAGTAGGGAAAAAATTAACGTGCCTAGCCCTGCCATGCCACAAATGAAGATTTTGTCTGACAATTTCGTAATTAAAGCGTAAGACTTCAAATTACGCACATAGGACTTCATCGCAAGGCGATATGTAAAAGTCGTAGGGAAAAAATTTATTTAATGCATCGCTCCCACTGCCAATCCTTCATCAAATTAGAAGCAAACATGTGCGCTTCATAATAGTCGGGACGACTGGTATTTCAGAAGTCGGGCTTGACAGTTTACTTTAGCAATTATCGTTACTTGTTTTAATATAAATACGTTTTAAATGTCAGCCCATGGATTTTATAGTCTAGCTTCTTCATTGAATGCAGATCTCCTTGTGTGTGTGTGTGTGTGTTTATTATTATTAAATGATTCCGAGAGAGCTCCTTATCGCAACTCCGCAGACTGTATTTTTAGCAACGTCGCACAGTGGTGCCTCAGCGGAAAAAAAATGCAATTTTCTAACATCAAATTATATACGTGAAAATTGTGTGAAAATTTGGCAGTTTCGTGCAGTACGCGAACAGATCTTATATTGAAACGATAAATAAGTAGAACAACGTGATAACTTTATTTAAGAATTCATATACTTATATGTATAAATGGCTTAGATGAATTAAGAAATATTTCAATATGAAAATTCAATCGAAATATCTTTTAAAATCGCTATTTTTATACAGGATACCAGATATGGAAGTCAGAAGAAATTTTTGCAATTGTAATTGGAATGAAAATTTGGTCAGTTGAGCGATGTATTTTTTTTTTTTTTTAATAATCTTAATTTGATTTACTGTTCCGGGGATTTATTATAAAAAAAATAGTATTTCCTCGACAAATCAAAGAAAAAACGAATGGAATCGACAAAGTATTTAAAAAAAAAATAAGCAAAACAAAATTATGCTTTAAAACTGACCACTTTTATAGTTTTGATGGACAGAAAGCTTAGTTGCTCCGGCTTGAGCCATGTTCAAACTACAAGAAAATGAAAGGGCGACATCAAAAAGAAATTTTTGCGGGAATTTGTCTTTTTTTGATTTCTTAGCATTATTATGTGAAAAGATGCCTGCAAAACAGTTGAAAAATGGAGGAAAAGTACAGCATACTTTTAGGATTGTGCAAGTTTATAAATTTAAAGCATACATTATGGAGTAAAAATTTTGTTCAACTCATAACTAGAGCGTGTATTTTTAAGCATTTATAAATTTGAAGCATACTTTGTGGGGGGGATATTTTTTTTCTTATCACCATTTTGGAAATAAGTAGCGAATTTGAACTTCAAGAGGATTTCCTAGCTTTGAAAAAGTCTTAAATAGGCTAAAAATCGATTTGAATCTTAACTTTATGTAAATTGAACAAATTTTTTGCCCCATAAAGTACGCTTCAATTTTATAAATGCTTAAAAATACACGCTCTACTCATAACGTTCAGATTCAAATAGATTTTTAACTTCAATAAGATTTTTTATGAAGGTAGAACAACCGTTTGAAGTTCAACTTCACTAGACTTATTCGCAAAATGTTGGTAAGAAAAGTTTCCCCCCGCCCCCCGTAAGTATGCTTTAAATTTGTAAATGCATATATATCCGAGCCCTGGTTATAATTACAACGCTGAATGCAAACAAAAATAAGTTGTAATGTAATTCTGAAATAAGAACTTGTTTGCACGATTTGTTTTTTTTATATTCCAGTCTACTTGGTGGGCGTGGCATGGTATGAAATTTTATTGTTTAGCATGTTGAACTTTTGCAACAGAATTCTAAGCAATTCAAATGGTTTGCATCGAGATTTTATAAACTCTAATAACTTCTTATATTTTGTCAATCCAAGAGAAAATTATCCTATTTACACGCATTTCTGAGTTAAACGTTGGGCGATTAAAACATTCCAAAACTCATAGAAAGTGGGCGTGGCAACTCAAAAAATTTTTTTCGTGATAAATCAATAATTCTCTCCTTTTTTTTTTTTTTACCAATCTACATCACTTTAAGTTCAAAAGACTGAATTTGAAAATTTTTGTTGTACGGAAAATGGGCGTGGCAGTGATCCGATTTTTGACAAGTAAAATTTTTTTTTGGTTAAGAGTCTCTAACTCCATTAGCCTAACCGAATTTCAACAAGATCGGATAAAAATTGCAATACAGTGTACTCTCTCTTAAGCGGACACCTATGGGACCGAAAAATGTGTTCGCTTAACAGAGGTGCCCGCTTAAAAGGAAACTATTTGAGAATCTGGAACGCTAGCGCATTCCCAAAAAGTGTCCGTTTAAGAGGGATGTACGCTTAAGATGAGTGCCCGCAAGGGGAGAGTATACTGTAATTGGAAATTTCAAGTGCATTGGAGGTGGGCGCGGCAATGGTTCGATTTTGAAAAATTTTTGAAATTTTCTTAATTCGGTCAAAATTATGATGTGTGCCAGATTTCAATGTTCTACCATTACTCCTTTTATTTTTTTACAACCGCCCCCACAAATTTTAATGGGGCGGTGGCACCACTGTGCGTCGTTTTGATAGTATGTATTTTGACGTTAATTCTGTCGCTTTTAAAAAGGAAAAGACTCTTTATCGCAGCAAATCGTTGGCAGCCCACCGATCGATACTGGCATTGCCATATTTTTTCTTCCTAAGAAATACAACTCTGCCGACGTATGTACATACATACATACGCTTTAGTATTCCAAAACGCATGTGCGCGTGTATTTTATGAGCTACGTTAACGGCCATGGCGTAGGTACCTATTCACAATGTCTTCGGGGATTTGCCATATCTCGATGAAGGAGAGGAAATTGTGCGATAAATTTATTATCATCTCTTGAGGGAATTCATTTTTGTTATCTTCATATTTGTGTTCTAATTAGGATCGTATTTTATTTAGCTCATTATTCTGTTAAGTAAAGCTTATGTATGGGTTCGTTAAGTAGAATGAAATAATTCATTTTGTGATGAATGATAACTTATTACTATAGAACAGTTGTATTCGGTAGTATCGAAGCTGTTTTGGGTCCATAAATACATATACCTATATTAGGGTGCCCCAAAAGAAAAACAAAAGTAGAAGTGCATACTTCCAGGCTAAAATTGGAAATTTTCATTGCTTACAAGATACCAAATCTACTAGGTATATATTAAATAGAATTAAAATGACGAATTTTTCATGGAACGTAAATTAATGCCTGTGAAAAAGCTCGTCATTTTGATTCTATATAATATAGATTTGGTTCCCTGTAAGCAATAAAAATTTCCAATTTTAGCCTGGAAGTATGCAACGAATTTAGGTTATAATATTTTTGGCATTATAGTGGGACAAAGCTTTAGAACTACAAATTTATGAGGACTCTGTGTTCTTTGAATTGGCATTATCTCTTTTAAACATTTTCATATAAAATTAAGAAATTATGAGGCCCCATTTTTTTGGCGCCAAAATTGTTTCAAAAAAATTGCAATCAATGACGCCTAAATGGCCTATAAAGTCAGTATATTTTGTAGTTTAAAATTTATGAAAACAAAGCTTTGATACTTCTCTTACGATAAGTGCCTAAAAGTAATGAAAAACATTGTTTATGAACCCGTCTTCACGGAAAACTCAGAAAAGCAGGACTTTTTTTTAGGAAAATCCGCGCTGAGCTACCGCTAAACCTTCTACAAAAAATCTGAAAAAATTCACAAAAATGTTTTAACCCATAGGCTTTCGAAAAAAACGCGTTCAAGAAAAAAATTTTGTTCGGGTCACCCTAATGTATACATATAGGCTCACGTTGCAGGACGTTAGAAGTTCGACATTACCTGGAATTAAAAATACCTTAAGTGGCTTCATACATACATACATACATACATAGGACATGCTTATCTTACATTCGATTAAGAAAGTGCTTAATTTCCCAAGCGACACAACTTGTCTTTAAACGGTCTTCAAGAGCGCTCAGAGACTAATTAATGAGAGCTTATGCTCTCAGAAAAGCTCTTTGAGCGCTCTTGAAGACCTTCTAAAGACTAAAAGGACGCAAAAAGGCGGGGCTTAGGGGCCTTATGAGAGTTTTTAGAGACTTGACAAAAAATCAGTTTTCTCTCTAGGAAGTCTTTGAGAACTCTTTGAAAGATCTTTAAAACATCTTTAAGAGTTCTTTGAAAGACTGAATTATGATGTCATCATCAGTCAGTGTGCGTGATAGGGACGCAAATATGCTCATACGTTTTATAAAATATATCCTATTTCTTTTTCTTTAAGAAGAAACACAAAAGACGTCCTACATATTCAATGTTGGAAATATTTTGAACACAAAAGGACACGTGTGAAGATTATAATGTAATAAAAAATATGAAAAATTGTATTGAAATATCTCGATTATTTGAACATAAAAATGAAAACGGAGATCAGTTCATCGGCAATATGATATATTCTACCCCACTAAATTTTCACGCGCCTTTAAAATATTAATGTTTTGTAAAAAATTTTAAGTTTAAAAATCGTTATTTTTAAAATTTTCTTTCCGTTTCTTTTAAATTTTATTCTGTAATAATAGAAAACTTATTTCAGACATTTTCCCTTCTTAATTTGAAATCAACATTTTAATAAAGCATAAAAAAATTTTGGTTGATTGTTTTGAAATAAAATCATGCAACTTCGTTCCAAAAAGATGGCGGATTTCCAAATGTCTTTTGAAGACCTTCTGAAAAGTTAAACATCTCAATAGAGTTGTATCAGGATTTTTTTGTTTCAATCTAAATAACACCCCTGGTAAGAGTTGCATTTTTATTTTGCTTTTGTTATTTCTGTTCTCACTTTATAATGTCAACCCTGCGTAAATGAGAAAAATCTCAAAAACAAGCAATAAAATGTAATGACTCACTACTCCTTCTCAATAAGTTCTTTGTAAGAGTTTCCAAAGACGTGACGTCACTGAAAATGTCTGAAAGGTCTTTATAAACAGTATTATAGAGGTCTACTCTCACAAAGCTCTTTAAAATGTCTTTTGAAGAGTTTTCTAAATATGATTGTGTTACCTCTTTGAAATACCAATATGAGAGTTTCCGAAGAGTTAAAAAAACGCTATCGGAAATGGGTCTTCGGACGCTGTTCAAAGAGTTTATTGAGAACTTTCTAAGACATCCGATTTTTGAAGTATTCTAAAGACGTTTGAAAGAGTTTTTTGAGACAAGATATTTTTTAAAGTTTTTATTATACTTTTCAGAGAGTTTTCAAAGACATTAAGTTTTTCAAAGACCTTCTAAAGTGCATTAAAAGAGTTTTATGTCTAAGAATACTCTCCAAATTTGATATCTGTGTCGCTTGGGTTAGTAAACCGACTGTACTCGATTTTATAATTTTTCGCGCCTCATTCTCTTTGGAAGAAGCTGGCGCTGCCGCCAGCTGTCTCCACTGTCCATAATACGATCAGCTGAGACGACAGCTTGCCAAATTTTACATTCTACGGGCGAAAGATAGAAAATATCTCATTGAGTTTTAAAGAAAGAGGAAACACTCTTTTGACTAATTTCTTTTGAACTCTAATTCTACTCCCACTCACTTCGCCTTGGACGCCATATTCTTTTTGTTATTCGTGATAAATGTAAAGTATCGTTTATGGCGTTTTGCATTGTGCATTCTAAATTGAAAGTCTTAGAGCATATTCTATTCTTTGTTCTTTTCAGAAATTGCATCAAAAGGACGGGAAACGTTAGCGTATTTAAAGTATACTTGTAAGTGCTGCTAATGTCGTCTTTTCTGAAATGAACTTGCTCGATGCTTTTGCCCGTCCCGTGCCGCTCCTTACCCTCCTTTCGTCTGTTCGTCGTTTGTTCGGTCATTGTGAGATAATGAATTTTTTGTGCGAATACAAAAGACAAAGCGAAATTCAATTAACTCGCAATCTTGCAAAAAACAAAAAAAACAGAAAACAAAAAAAACAGTAGGAAGAAAGAGAAAGAGAAAGAGAAAGAGAGAGAGAGAGAGAGAAGGAGCGAGCGACTAAAAGCGAGAAAGATGAAGAGTGTCGTTGGAGGTAGCTATGTATGTTGACACGATGTTAAAGCATTCATTATTTTATACGATGACACCGAACGACACTCTTTCTCGTCACTGTTCGCTATTTTATATGATTACTTTTGAGAACAAAAGACTTTGACTGCCTGCCTGGCTGGCTAGCTGGTTGGCTGGTTGGCTCCATGCTTTGCTGATGTGCATCGAATGCGGGCGGGAATTCCACATTTACAATGTTAAAGCAAATAGATAAATGAAGCCAACATACGAGTACACAGAGCGAAATCGAGTATTGAGTTCTAAATTTTCTTAATTTTTATACCCGACACACTGTGTGTCGAGGGTATATTGCGTTTGTGTGGTTGTGTGTAGCACCCAGAACCGGTCGAGATAGACTATACAAAATATATATAGAAATGATCAGTCGTCACCAGGAGATTCGATTTAGACATGTCCGTCTGTCTGTCTGTCTGTCTGTCTGTCTGTCTGTCTGTCTGTCTGTCTGTCTGTCTGTCTGTCTGTCTGTCTGTCTGTCTGTCTGTCTGTCCGTCCGTCTGTTTGTCTACAGTCTGTCTTATCGAAGAGTCTGAGCTATCTTGTCAAAATGTCTGTCTGTCGTGCTCACGGGTACATGAGTAAGAACAAGAATGGACCCGATCGATCCATTTTTAGGGGTACCTGTCTAGTACTAGGGTCTGCTACGAAAATCACAAACTGCTCTAACCGAGTCTTTTCAAGATTTCTGATAAAATTTGATCTGTCTGCGTCCATGTCCGTAAGCAAAAATGTTATTTATAACAGTATTTCTTATCGAAGTGAGTGTGGCCGAAGGGCTATCTTGTACAAAATTTGGTTTGCGTGCTACACCGGGGAATCAATGGAGTTAGAACGAAACTATGCTCCTTTGTAGCCATACGATCGTCCAAACTTTCGTTGATCGGTCATATTAAGGTACCTCCAGTACTAGGGTCTGCCACAAAAATCCCTAAACTGCCTCAAAATTTGTCTTTTTTCAAATATTTCAATGAAACTTAGTCCTTGAGCGTATATTTAAGCCTCCGATTAGAATTGAAAAAAAAAAAAAATTAAATAAAAAGTTGGAAAATTGGGCGTCGCAAAGGGGCGGTTTGCATAAAGAAATTTAACAAAAGTCGGTATATGGAGCTCCTAATGGCCTTTAAAACCTGTTGAATATTTTTCTTAGTGGTCCTGTTCTTTGGGCGTGGTTTAAAAATTATTTAAACATAGGTGTCTGTGTCGGGTATTTTATTGTTTTTTTGTTTTTGTTTTTGTCAGGCTCGCTTGACTAGAACACCCTTACTTGTTTTTTTTTTTTTTTTGTCAAATCACTAGACCCTCCAGACGCGATTGCTACTTTGAAGCTATGTACAATGTACATAATATGTTTGTCATATTATGACAAAATGAGGGGAGAATATTTCCCTGTGTAGAAACATTGACAGTGACATTTGAAGCGATGTCAGTGACAGCAAAAGTATGTGGTTTGTATCTGTAGGCTGACACGAGTAGTGATAATGACAAGAATATGCCCTCGGAAGGAGGACACTGTAAATTGGGCGTAAGAAGTGATGGCAGCGGCGCTCGTCCCTTAGACAGAATTCATTCTTACGCTTTTGAAGCTAATTGCTTCGATGGGTCGTTCAACAAGGACACAAACGCAAGCATACATAAATGCACTCAAAGATGCAGCAAAGGAAAGTTGAAATTTACGAAATTCTTCAAATTGTACACCATAAACGTTCGCTTGCTCAGCAAGGACTTCTATGCTACTTATTTGTAATTATAGATGTCCATCAAATGTAATTTGCAAAATGTCACCTCACTTCCAACTGCTGGAGCGACCCAACCACCGACCAGCTTACTAGTTAAGTTCACTCACTGGCTGCTTGGCTGTCCGGGCTGTTTGAGAGATGTCCGTGAAAGCTGCTGGCTTGAAGGTAATTTAACTCTTTAACATAATTGATAGGACGACCGCATAGCATATTTTGCTATTTAAGTCTTTTCTCTGCAGTAATTCCAACTACTCTCCAACTGCTCCCCATTTTTGTTACAAAATTACCAGGACTTCTACTCGCTTTTAATTTGCTACGAGTAGACCTACTGCGGTCTATTAGTGGTCAATTGTGCCATATGTACCGGTTGGTCTAGCTTTTTAACTGCACTTCTTCTAGCCCGTTTGTTGCTACTCAAGTTCCCGTCGATAATTAATAATATGTACCTAAAATACAGTAAATTTTGATTAGTCATGTTTCGGGTGACCTGAGAGTACTGTTTTTTTTTTTTTTTTTGGTAAATTGACCTCTTCATTACTGCAGGGTTCCGCCCCAGCTAAAAATGTCCCGCTGACATCATCGATGAAGTCAGGGTGACTTTGGATACCGGTATGCATGACAATTCATATGAGACTTTGTATGTGTCATTTGTTCAGGAGTGGTACAGTGAATTCACCGGTGATATTGTCATGCGAGCAGCACATTGGCTCCTTTCTCTCTAAATGTAAATTTATAGAAACACCAGTTTGATAACTTCTCTTCTTTGTCCTCTCTTAGAATAGTTCGAAAATTTTTAAAATTCTATTTTTAACAATTTTTGTTCGCCTCAGCCAGGGATGTCGAACCCGCGATCTTCGGATGTCTGAGTCGAGCACTCATCATCTACACCACTTCATGCTAACGTTCAACTGACGCTAAAACCTTATTTAAATTTCAATAGCCAATGAGATTCAAGCATGTGAACAACATCCCTTCACGATGACATGTCCTCCAAGAAAGCATGCATGACAATGTCACCTATATGTCATCGATGACATCACTGTTGACTTTGTCATGCAGGAGATAACTTCCCAGCAGAATATTATGTCGGCGGTGAACAAGTCCGCGCGTCCTTCAGAGCGGACGTCTCGGTGAAATGCTCCGCATGACAGTGTCAGCGAAGTGAAGCGAAAAAGTCATGCCCGATTGTTATTTCCATTTTGAACTCGTCTTGCTTGCATCTCATTAGCTGCTTAAATTTAATTAGGATTTTAGCGTCAGGAGATCATTTGCGAGATGTAGCGTATGGCATGCATACTGGCCTTCACAATCCGAAGATCGCGGGTTCGATCCTTGGCCGAGCGAAACAATAATTGTAGGAGCAGAAAGATTTAAAAAAAAAATTCGAAATACACAAAAAAAAAAAAAACACGATGAGAGATCCTCTCTCTTGAATCTCGAGTTTTTCAGTACTCAGGAGAGAGGGAGATTTGTCAAACGATTTCTGATGCGCAATGCCATTTGTTTAGAAATATCACCGCGCGAATCCTTTACTAGAGTCGGGACGGCTCTTTTTTCATGCTGATTTCATCGCTGCAGTCCGCCCGATATTTTCTACTGGGTTCCCGCTGGGGGCATATCATTTCTATGCGTGTGTATGTGTGCCTGTGTGCAAGTGAGTGTGATTGCCAGGCCTGAACGAAAGGCATTGCTTTGTAAATTGACCTGCTACGATAGTTTTAACGCTCTCAAGTCGATTGCGATGCTTTAAAACGCTTTGCCACGGGGCAATTCGGAAGCGCTTCTACTTAATCGCTTGTGATGTTGATCATGGGAAATTTTATAAGCAATATAATTAAGCACAATGACCAATTAGGGAAGTGGACTCAGGTGAGCTAAATGAATTGCCTTTTTTCGAGCACATTTTCAAGTGGCCATATGGGTGCTCTTTTATTTCAAAGTAGTTTTCTCAGCACTCAAGCTTATGGTTTTGGGAGGTGGGGACTTAAATTATCATTGTGTTTGACACCCTTCGGAGTCGCATGAAAATTCTATCGTAACGCCGCGCCGCACAGAGGGATTTCGAGTGAGAAAGCCCTAATTACACTACTAAACAAAAAAAAAAAAAATCCTCGATATTTGATACATCATTTCTATGTAGAATTTTGCGCTGAATCCAAATATGAAGTCAGATTGTTCAAAAGTAGAACAGTTTTTGAAATATTGCAAAATTATCGTTTTTTTGTTACAGAAAAATATGACCTCACTTTTTATGTAATATCGTCAATATTTGTTAACCTATTTTTATTTTAGTTTTATCAAATGAAAGAGAATTAAATAGTCTTTTCTAAGGTGGAAAATTATTATTAAAATTCGTTCAAAAACAAAAGAGTTATGCTCGCTCAAAGGCTATAATTTGTGTAAATTTTCGTAATTTTTAGCTATTTACCAACTTTTACATACTTTTTTGTAACATAAAACAAAAATATCCTCCTTATTTCGCCGTGTAGGTCAATAGTTTATTCTTTTATGAACATTTTAAGCCTATTTTGATTTAAATTGATGGAAAAATGTCTGAGGTATTCGCAATTTAGCAAAAAAAAAAACCCGTTTTTATTCACTGCTTGAAAACTGTATACAGATTAGGGATGTCAAAATCCCGGGATATCCCGGGATCCCGGAATTAGTCCCGGTGGTTTTCTTGGCTATTCAACTAAAGTTTGATTAACACATCCATATATTTTAACTTCGACTAAACGATTTAACAGATTTAAACGATTTTGTCCGACTTTTTCTACGAATTTAACGATTTATTACTATTTTTTTTTAAATCCCGGGATCCCGGGATTGGCATGTCTCGTATTACAGATAGACATACGGACAGACGGACGGACATGGCTAAATCGAATCTCCTTGGTGACGCTGATCATTTCGATTCCTTTTCGCGAATTCATCGTATGTTACATTTTGTGCGAAATTGACTTTTTGATGCAAAATTCTTCTAAAGCCTTGAATGCATCTCCTGGCAAAATATTATAACCCTTAGCATGGTAGTTATGGAGATAATGCGGAACTAATTGATGTGCTAAGAGCACATTTTAAGAGCGGGATTTCATGGAGGTTAAGATTTTTCAGTTGCTGTTTGCTTATGAATTTTGAAAGAAGCATTTGAAAAGCAACATAAGTTTTTTTTTTTTTTCTTGTTACAAATTTGGAAGATAATTTCAAATGTTACTAAGAATGCAATCAATGGATGAACACAAATTCATTTCCGTTGTCTTAAATTTCCACTGTATTGGATGAGGCTTCCAAAATAGAAGAACTGCCATGCGCTAACAAAGCAAAAAAAAAAAAAACAAGTAAGGGTGTTATAGTCAAGCGAGCCTGACAATAGAATACCCGACACAGACACACGTCTTCAAATCATTTTTAATATCAAGAGATGTTTAAGGCCGTAAGGGGCCCCATATACCGACTTTTGTTAAATTTCTTTATGAAAACCGCCCCTTTGCCACGCCCACTTTTCCAATTCTTTTTATTTCTAATCGGATGCTTAAATATACGCTCAAATTCTAAGTTTCATTGAAATATTGCGAAAAAGTCGGACTTTGAGGCAGTTTTGGATTTTTGTGACAGGCCCTAGTACTGGAGGTGGTACCCTTAATAATGAACCGATCTAGGAAATTTTTTGGAAGGATGTTAATGACTACAAAGGCAGCATACGTGTCATCTTTTGTTCAAGTCTCATTTGAATTTCGGGTGTAGGAGACAATTTTCGAAAACCGCCTTTCTGCCACGCCCACTTTTCAAATTTTTGGAAATCATATTACTGGCCTTTAAATATGACCAAATATCAACTTTCATCAAAATATCTTGAAAAACTTCCATTTTAGAGCAGTTTTTTTGATTTTCGTAGCAGACCCTAGTACTGGAGGTACCCCTAAAAATGGTCCGATCGGGTCCATTCTCAAACTTGTTCGTACTCATGTCCCATGTGAGCACGCATACCAAATTTTGTCAATATAGCTCAACTCCTTCGATAAGATAACTGTATACAAACAGACGGACAGACATGTCTAAATCGAATCTCCTGGTGACGCTGATCATTTCTATATATATTTTGTATAGTCTATCTCGACTGGTTCTGGGTGCTGCACACAACCACATAAACGCAATATACCCTCGACACAGAGTTTGTCGGGTATAAAAACGCTTTATGATTTGTGTCGCGTATAGGGATGAACATTTTACGTTCAATAATCGATTAACGCATCATATGATTAATTGAATGATAATAATTGCAATACCAATTAAATCGAAAGATATTAATCGATTAATCAATTAATTCGATTATTTAAAAAAAAAAAAAAATTTCCAAAGACCACAGCTCTAATTATTAATTTTAATCTTCAGACTAACTGAACGCTTTCACTCTGTATAATGATTATGGCTCCTGGCAGTTTTATTTAAAAGTGCTTGCAAGCTGGAGTCAGGAATTAAAATCTCATCATCATCAAAATTAAAAGTTCGGACAGTTGATTAGTCAACAATCTATCTCGGGCTTCAGTTATTGTTGCTCCTGCTGCTGATATTTGACTAGTGTAAAAAGACTAATTGATATTTTTGTGTGAGTATCGATGATTTTCTTATAGCCTACTCCGAAAAAACACCTGAATATGAATTAAATTTGTCTCAATATCTTAACGTTTGTATGAAAACATTGATAGTGTCGATTTAAAAACATCGAAAACCTCGATCGCAAACATCGGTTGTGTTCTGGCTCTATCACCCGTACGCCTCTAATCCACAAATTACGAGTTGCCGTGAAAAAAGTCGCCTAATCTAAATATACCTACAGACATACTTTCGATTATTTTGAAAATAAATCAAATGATTAGTGATTATTCGAAACCATCATAATCATATGATTATTCGATTAAAAAAATGCTTTTAATCGATTAAATTAAATATATGATTAATCGTGTTCATCCCTAGTCGCGTATAATGAGGTTTAATTTTCAAATTCCCCAGACCAACCTCATGCGCTTTAGCTCGAAAAGGTATTCAAAAACTTTATTGAAACATTTTTTAATTCGCTATCCTAACATTAGTTACTTCTTTACTTTCGTTCCAAATTTAAAGAGTTTAAGCAAATATTCTAAGAACTTAAGTAAATTTATTTTCACTTGGTCCTGCAATGTGATTAGCCGTTATTCTGCTACTCACATTGGCTAGAAAATAGAGCAGGCGAAGGGCCGAAAATGGAATAGAAGAAATTAAACGAAATCAAATTAAATGGAGAGAAAATTTCGAGAAACTGCATAGCAAGCAGTTTTTGGAAAAGTGTTTTTTTTTTTTTTTTTTTTTTAGAAAATGGAAAATGCATGTAATGTGTTTAGCTTATCACAGCATCCAGTTAGTACGCTGTTGGTGATAAAATTCTAAGTAAACTCGCATGGAACCACAAATTTGCTCCATTTGCGTTGCCTGTGTTTACTTTTCAGCTTGTCTATGCTTGTTAAAAGCAGCGTTAAGTAGAAAGGGCGATACGACTCTCATGTTATTCGAAACTCTGTTTCTGAACTTTGTGGTCACAATGTTTAATAGAAAATTTGTGCTTACTGTTGAGGTTCATTCTGAATTGAGATCTGACTCTCTATCTCTAGTTGTGCGTCCCTCTCACAGCCTGTCTGTCGTATTGCTCTCTTTAAATACATATTTGGTTTGCCATGTTTTGAAGTTTCATAAGGGCGCGCTGCAAATCACCGTTGTAGTTGTGAAGTTTAATGAACATTTATATGGCCATATTAAGGTAGACCATATATGTACATACGTATTGACATGAAAGCTTTCATTTACTGCAGCGTAGAAGATAATATTAGAGAAAACTTAGGCAAGATAAAAATTGGTTGCATTAACTTTGTAAATCTTTTATTGGGGTCGTTTAAATTGAAATTGAAAAGCATAGTATTCTCGTGAATGTTTCTAGCTCCACATTTGCAAATTAGTAATTATGGCATTCGCTTAAAAATGAAAAGAAAAAGCTAAAGAAAAATTTCCCATTCAAAATTCCATTCATTAGTTTTTTAGCATTCTTGATTGACGAGTTTTTGAGGCAAATACACGTTTAAGGGAAAACCTCTTAAGAAAATACGCATACGTCTTATTTTAATATAATAACATAATTCATGAACTGCCTTATTCAAATTCATGGAACACATTTGTAATTATTAAATATGAAATCATGTCATGTGAGAATGGGTTAGGTGGGGTGAGACTATTAGAGGAAGGGGGATAGAGAGGAAGACAGAGTTAACCATTGGAAGGCAAAGGATGGCAGAGGAAGACAGAGGGATAGAAAAGGTGAGAGAATGAGATGGAAAGAGTGCGGGAGAGAGTGTGAGAGAGAGTGTGGGAGAGAGTGTGGGAGAGAGTGTGGGAGAGAATGGGAGAGAGAGTATGGGAGAGAGTGTAAGAGAGAGTGTGAGAGAGAGTGTGAGAGAGAGTGTGAGAGAGAGAGTGTGTGAGAGAGTGTGGAGAGAGTGTGGGAGAGAGTGTGGGAGAGAGTGTGGGAGAGAGTGTGAGAGAGAGGATCTGAGAGAGAGTGTTAGAGAGAGGATCTGAGAGAGAGTGTTAGAGAGAGTGTTAGAGAGAGTGTGAGAGAGAGTGTAAGAGAGAGTGTGAGAGAGAGTGTGAGAGGGAGGAGTCAGGAGTAAAGAAAGAGATATAGAGGCTCAAAAAATATTAATCGCAAAGGAAATATTCATTATCACCAGGTCTGCTAGTGTTTATATAAAAGAAAAAAATCTTTAGAACTTGGTAACTATTTTATTTACTAGAAATAAAACATTTATTTTAAAATTTCGAAATTACGAGAGAATATTATGAAAACAGCATCAATGGAAAGTGTAAATGGCCTTATACAATTTAACGTTCGATTAATATGGACTGGTTTATTCAAGAACATACGGACCACCGACGTATGCGTAACGCAGCTGGGACAAATTGCATGGTTAGACGTGTTACTCATACGCCACCGAGCCTGTACACGACTGTACGTTTAATGAAGCTTTCTAAAAGGGTTTTTTCGAAAATTTCAAAGTTCATGTTTAGATAAAGAGTGAATGACATTTACACTTTGTTAATTTGACATTTATGACGGAAATGAGTGAACGACTGGCGGCATAATATATTCGGAAATTATGCTAACTAAGCTTAAACCTAGCAAGTACACGCGCACATACACATTCACATAGAATACACTCACGCTGTGCCGCAAAATGCACTACGCTCACTAAACGCACAGAAATTCAATCAAGAGTGAGTCAGTCACTGAGGAATCTGCTGCTCGTACACCGAAAAAAATCCGTAGGTAATATTGAAGAAATGGGCTGCGTTATTGAAGAAACGGCAGTAAAAATAGAGCTAACTAAAAAAAGCAATCAATATGAATAAAGACGATATTCAATATGAAGAAATTCAAATCAGGAAAAAAATTTCGTTATATTGAAGAAATATCTTCATATCTACGAAATTATTTTAGTCAAATTTCTTCAATAAATTATCCTGCTTCGTTATATTGAAGAAATTCTTCTATTACAAAATAATTATTGTACTGTAAATTTCTTCAATATTACAACTATTTTCTTCAATTGAAGAAATTTATTGAAAATACGAATGTTCGTTATATTGAAGAAATTTCTTCGTATTTATATATTTCAAAATTTCATCATATGTATTAACTGTTGTGAGTCCCGTCTGTCTCACATCTGCTACTTTTTATAGACAAGAAAATCATCCAAATATCAAACACACAAAACAGTATATTAACTTTCTCATTGCAAGCAAAAATGATTGACTAAATAAAGACTCGCGATAAGAATTAAAAAACAATTTTATGTATATATGATTGTGTAGTTAAAAGGACGAAAATTATATAATATTATGAAAGGACTTAAAGAAATTTTTCAAAATAATGCAGCATTTTCCCTAAAAATATACTTTAAACCAAACTTTCAAGTCAAAGTAAATTACATCGAAATTAATTTTAATATTATTTTTATTTATTATTGCGTTTCTTATAATGCCTCCAAAGATCAATATTATATATAGATACATATTTTCTGTACTATATTTTACAATTATATTCCAAAATTAAGCATTAAAAAGTTAGATATTGTGCTGAGTTTTTGTTTTCAGCGTATCAACTTCCAGTGTCACCGGATGCAGTACGAAATATGAACCTCACTCATATGCAGAAGCGTCTCCCCGTCAATGTGGCACTTTAAAAAATTTTAGTTTATTAAAAACGGATTACTTCGCAAAATATATATGACTTAATACACACCTATCAGATTTTCTGCGATTTTGAACGCGAGCAATATTTTCTTTCAATTTTTAAATTAAACACAATTTCTCTGCTTCCATAAAAAACGCGTCTTCACTTCATGGACGAACTTTGCTTATGGCACTGAATCTTCTGCCTTAAGACTCATCAACCCCAAGAACTTCTTAAAAATATTCACTTTTTCGTAATATTGAAGAAATTCTTCATATCTCAAGAATTCCATTAGTCTTATTAAAGAAATTTATTTTTTATACGAAATAAATTCGTTATATTTAATATATAAATTAATTTTAAGACAATTTCTTCGTCATATTGAAAAAATTTCTTCATATTTACGAAATTAATTTCTTTATATTCACGAATACGTTTTGTTATATTAACGAAATTTCTTCATATCAACAAACAAATTACGTCATTATGAAGAAATTTCTTCATTTATACGAAAATTCTAAATTTTAAATTGTCCTACGAAAGCTTTTGTCATATGTAAGAAAATTTCTTCAGTATGAAGAAATGTTTTCGTACCTATGAAGAAATTTTGTTATATTGATTAAACTATTTAACTCATATTGAAGAATTTTTTTTCGTTCCATTCACAAAATTTCTGCAATATAACAAATATTTTCGTCAGCATGAAGAAAATTCGTTATATTGACTAAAATTCGTATTCAAATATTTACGAAAATTTTTATTCAATATTACTGCCGATATTTCTTTCAGTGTAGATGTTTGCCTATGAACGTATAACTTTCATCGTAGATGAGTCTGATCCTTACGTTTCACGTTTTACGAGACCGTCTTCCCATACGACACGTCGGAGCGCGCAATTGTATGGCTTTCGGGTGTGGAAATCATAACTTCATCTTGCATATTTATCTTAGATTCAACGAAGTGCCTCCGTTCTTGAAATCTGCGCATTGACGGTGCTAGAACTCTTTAGGCCTTTTCTGTGTTTTTTTTTTCTGTTTTTCTTTTGATTTTGCTCTTTAATAGAAAAAAAAAAATAGAGCATGGCTAAAAAATAAAAAAAAAAAACAAAAAAGGATGACTGACAAATCTTCCCAAAGCAAAAATTGTTCCGTCTCAACAAGGAGTGAAATTTGTAGAATAAAATTTTCCACTGATTCGAAAAGATTTTCATGCTTAAATCACAACTGAATAGTCAGCTGAGTATTGAATTTTACGCGTGTCTATTCCATTGGAATTTCGCTCAGAAAATTTTTGATGGCATTCATTTTATTTACTTCGGCAACTTATGCAAACTTAATGTGTCCCATTAACTGCGCTCAAACTTTTTACGCTGCTCTACATTATCCTGAAAATTCACACACACACACACACACACACAAGCAGAAACACTCAAATGTACACGCGCGCGTACACACATGTAATCTTCCGTTGAAACGTCCGCAAGGAAAATGTCATTTTCATGTTGAATATTTTCCTCTTTAAAAGAAATTTTCTTCAATTCAAGCAATGAAAGGAAATAAAAGCAGTAAAGAGTTTTGAATTCACTGGTGCATGAGACTATTGTGTGATGAAATGACATAAATTTTGTGCAGCTTCTTTTAATATTTACGTCAAATGGACCAAGAGAGTTTATTGAGGAATACGTATTCAAAAGCAAGTTGAAATTTGTATGATAAATATTGCATAAGAATATTTTTCTCTTGTTTATTGAATAGGCAAAACTTGGTTAAATTAATAAAACCGGCAAACTCTGCGTATGAGCAATGCAATTGTTGAGAATTATATTTGCAAAACGTATACGTGGGTGAGCCCGAAGCCAATTCAGAAGTGTATATCTTTATTTGAATGATTTTATTTGGTATTTTAAAATTTTATTATATTAAAGGCAAAATGATCTGAGTTAATTTCGGTTTTGTACAATGATATCTCAAATGCCTTTATATGAGTATCATTTTAGTAAATCCAATAATACCATTTGATAAAAGCCTTAAGCAATCAATTATCTATTTAACCTAACAATCAAGTCTTATTGAAATATTCATTTTCATGAAGCCTAAAAATTTACTTTCGTTGCTTCGAATAGCTTGAAATGAGAATGATATGAGAGCAAAGAAACAGAGCCATTTGATAGAAGAATTAATCAAATTTGGCATGTTTTCAAAGAAAATAATATCTTATAGTCAAGATTCACATTAATTTGCTGGCGATTTCGTGGGACCGTGTGTTTTTTTTGTTTTTTAACTTAGATTATGATTGATGGTGTACCTAAATAAAGAGTAAAGCATATACAATTTTAAATTTTAATTTGCTATAAAAAAGTACTTTTTATTTTTCCAAATGTATATTAGAACGAAACACAATATCATACATCTAACTAAGTACATTTTCGATTGTTTTGGCTTGAATCTCTTCAATGCCCTTCTCGATAGTTTGCTTAATATTTATCTTTAACGCTTCCTCACAGAAGAATAATCCAAAGAGCCCAAATCACAGCCCCGAGGCGACCAATTGAATTTCCAATTTGACCAATTTTCAAAAAAAAAAGGGCGCAAAAGATCGGTGGTTACGTTGTCTGAGTGACATATGACCCCGTCCTCTCGAAACCAATATCAACAAATGTCATTCTGTTAAATTTTTGGATAAAATATTTAATCGAGCATGGAACGGTAATGCTCACCATTGATTGCTGCGGCGACTCCGCGCTCCGTGCTCATGTCGCCAGAACAAAATCCACAGCAAAGCGTGACTTGCTGTGCACGCATTGTCATCTCAAAAGTCCCCTGTGGGCTCTCCGAACTCCATATATAGGCAAGTTTGCTTGTTGACACCCACCCACCGATATAAAAATGAGCTTAATATTAAAATGCGATTATGATTTTTCTACAGTTTGCGTTGAGGACTCACTACTTTGTGAGTAAGTTATTAATATTTCAATTTTTTTCTAGCGTATAGCGTCCTATTCTGATTATTTCAAATATTAGACAAACTTTTTTTCAAACAAGTAAGGGCGTTATAGTCAGGCGAGCCTGACAATAAAATACCCGACACAGACACACATGTTTAAATAATTTTTAGACCGCGCCCCAAAAAAACAGGACCACTAACAAAGAATATTCAAGAGTTTTTTAAGGCCATTAGGGGCCCCATATACTGACTTTTGTTAAATTTCTTTATGAAAACCGCCCCTTTTCCACGCCCACTTTAAAATTTTTTGTTTTTGCAATTCTAATCGGAGGCTTAAATATACGGTCAAATTCTAAGTTTCATTGAAATATTTCGAAAACGTCTGATTTTGAGGCAGTTTTGGGATTTTTGTGACAGACCCTAGTACTGGAGGTACCCTTAATAATCGACCGATCAAGAAAATTTTTGGGTAGGATGTTTATGGCCACAAAAGAAGCATAACTATCAACTTTCGTTCAAGTCCCATTTGAATTTCGGGTGTAGGATGAAATTTTCGAAAAACGCCCTTCTGCCACGCCCACTTTTCCAATTATTAGAAATCATATTTCTTGCCTTTATACATGTTTAAATATCAAATTTCATCAAAATATCTTGAAAAACTTCGATTTTAGAGCAGTTTTTGTGATTTTCGTAACAGACCCTAGTACTGGAGGTACCCCTAAAAATCATCCGATCGGGTCCATTCTCGAACATGTTCTTACTCATATTGCCGTGAGCACGTATACCAAATTTTGACAAGATAGCTCAACTCCTTCGATAAGATAACTGTATACAAACAGACGGACGGACATGGCTAAATCGAATCTCCTGGTGACGCTGATCATTTCTATATATATTTTGTATGGTCTATCTCGACTGGTTCTGGGTGTTACACACAACCACACAAACGCAATATACCCTCGACACAGAGTGTGTCGGGTATAAAAATGAATGTCTCCTGCAGTAATGAGCCGGTGAATTTCCTAAGAAATTATGGCAGTTCGCACCATCGAATTCGGCTAGTCGGCGGTCGGAAATAAACGGTTTGGTTTAAGGGTAGCCTGTAAATGACACTTTCATCAACTTAGAATATATATATATATAAGAAATTTGTTTTTTATTTTCCTTATTTGACTATCCTAAAACCAGAAAAAATTACGACAATTGACCAAAAAAAAACTGACTTAAGGTCAGCCGTTTTACAGACCAGTCCCTCTCCAATGACAGGCCCATGTTATAAAGGTCAGTTGAAATCGCGTTGATTTCGAACTTTTGTATTCGGATTCGATTTCTAGAGCATGCTTGATAGTGTGGACAAAATTTGTTTACAAAAGCGCAGCATTTTAATTCAATTTTGGCCTAGGGCCATGGAATATTGTTCTGCTAGTGGAGATAGAGGTTAACAATTCGATCCACCTTAATGTACATATCGCACCCTTGCTACTAAATCGGCACAATTGAATATTTCGCATTTCTCGAATATCATTCAATCTTTCTTGAAACTAGGGAGAAATAATTTTTTTTTAATCTTATATTTACTCTCAATCGACTGCTGCATTAGTCAATATATGCGTTAATTTTGTAGGTGTTGGGTTTCTTACAGAAAAATGCAATCGAACATATAGTAAAAAAAACTGATTAAAAAAATTTAGAATTGTGCCGACTTATTAGCCAGGATGCGATATGTGAACATATATATCCCATGCGCGTATATAAAGTTTTTCATTCCAAAACGTTTCGAGTTCCAATTTTATTTACATTTTTGGATTTGGATTTTAAAAAACTTTAAATTAAATTTAAAATTCGTCGAATGAGTTATTAAGGGTTAATGTTTGCTGGGTTTTTTTTTTCAAATTTTGTCCATAATTACCGTGTATTCGCTCATGTGCAGCTCATATTTATGTCGCATATACATACATAGCTATTTAGGACTTCGAGCTATTTTCAAAATCATAATTACTCTTTGTTGAACTTGTTTGGAGTTATTTTGCCTGCTGTTAGTGGGGAAAATGTGTGCGCTTCACAAATAAGTGCCGATGTGAGAAAAAATTTTGCACAAAACTCATTTGGATGTCAACGGTGCTGGAAGTTGAGCGTAAACAAAATTTTTTATTATCAGAAAATGGAATTTCATAATTTCCGCTACACATACTCGTCTGGTATAATCATGTCGATTTTTTTTTCAATTTATATTTTTTTTTATGCAAATATCATACGTCGAGGCAGGGCATTTATTGGTACTCGGCTGCCTCTGGTGTCAGCGGGTGACTAAAAAAGCATTTTTTATGTGATTACTGTTCTCGCATGAGAGTTTATGTTGAAAAAGTTCTATCCTGATTATCGCTTAACCATGGTCAATGGAAAGAGTATCGAAATAGGCAGCAAAAGCTGAGATCCCATACGAGTAAGGTCTGAATGACAATGTGGAAAGAGCATCCAGGAATTCGATTTGATTAAAAGACTTCCAACACATATTGACCAATTAAACTTTTGGTGCAAAAGATACAATTTATTTTATTGTTTCTTCTCATTCTTTGTTCTAATTTTTGTTTTTTTATAATGTTTCCTGTATTTCTTGAGTGGAATGTGCAAAAACAA
>CM035806.1:158565666-158695666 GCA_020466095.1 Chlorops oryzae | reverse complement strand
CTCCTTACTGATCGCTCTACTCTCCCTTTCTACTCATGCCCTACTCTCTACCACTCTTAGTTTCTTTGTTTCCCACTGCATGACAACACTGTAAACGCACAGGATAGACTGTCAACTTCTCGCAGATGACTCCTGTGTGACGTTTTTAGAATGCTGCTTGAAGCCACTACAAATACGTGTCGTACGCCCTTATTTGCTATTTGGCTCATCAGTCTCGACAAATGTACATAAGAACTCGTAGTTACAGTACCGTGCCGTACGTCTGTTGGATTAGAGCCACTACAGACTTGTAATGCATTATCAAAGTAGTCAGTTAGTAAATTGGAAATGCTCATTATCTCGCAGCCAGTCCGACAATAATTTGTATAATCGAGAGGAACGTCGAGTCGAGTATTTTTAATGGATCCTTCTTACTGCTTTTTACGGCTATGCTAACTTCTCATTGGTTGTCTTTGCACACAGGCATGAAACACGTATGCACAAGGATAGACTGCATAATAATAGAGGACTCTTGTGGTTTTTAGGTAATGGATGCTTGGGCACTTAAACAAATGCGTTTTACGGCTATTTGCTAGTGGGCTCATGCAGTGGGTTGAAAAAAAAAAAAGAACTCTATGTTACATTAGCATCATGTTCAGCACAATGTTTACTGTTCGATGTGAGAGCATTAAAACGAAGAACAAAGTAATATTATCTATGTATTTTATTTAAAAAATTTTTAAATGTTCTTTTTCTTGTGAATAGATTAGATTAAGTTGAAGTTGCTTATTAAGTATAATATTTCTTTTTTTGGTATTTTATTTTTTATGTTTATTAATCCCCGTGCGTAGTATCTTTAAAAAACGAAATCGGGATTGACTTAACTGAAGCGAATAGGAGTCATCACTGTGAACTGCATGTAAAAAAGCTTAGATGAAAAAAAAAAAAAAAAAAACAGAAAAAATTGCCGTAGGATATCGAAGCAATATACATATATATGTATGTACACACTTTGTATGGGGTATAATTCTCGTTTGGCACGTGATTTTCTTGTAACAGGCTCGACACAAAAGCATGAACCAGAAAAGCGAGCACAACCCGATGTGTTGCCAAAAGGGGGATGAAACGAAGCGTTGCTCTTAATTTATGATAAAGTGAAGAATACTTTGCTTTTTTTTATTGAAAAAAAAAAAAAATGCGAAAGAAACAGAAAATTGGAGTATAAAGTAAAAGGCTTTAGAGGATGTACCTATGTATGTATTCCTAGTTGATGGGGCGGGATCGTCTTTGGAGTTGTGCTTGGATGAACAGCTGCGGGACATGAGTGTTTTTATTTATTTTATTTTTTTCAATTTTATTTTATTAAAAAGAAAGGCAGGCTAACTCATTCAAAAAGTACCGTTTCGTACAATAATATGTGAAGTATACTTTAAGGCAACAAAGTTTAATAAAGTAAAATTTATTTAAGAATTGTTTACTTATTTCTTTGCAAAATTTTGGACATCTTTAGCCGTAAATAATAATGAGTAATTATTCTGAAGAGTTAATCGCCTTAACTTTTTCCTCTCCTCTCTCTCTCTCTCTCTCTCTCTCTCACTCTCACCCTTTCTCTTTCTCCCATTCGCGCCAAATTTTTTTTTTTTTGCAAAAATTACCCATTACGCTGAAGTTTTCGTTTCGCCTTTAGTGTTTCGGAGAAATTCGTTATAAATTCGGGGGAAAATGAAAAGTGTTCGGCGAAAATTTTCATTTAATTTCTTTAATGAAAGTCGTTCGAATGAAATTTTCAAAAATGATTGCGACGTGCGGGGCGCATCTGGAAATAATGAAAATAAATAATGTTTTCCAGTTTCCGGAAGTTTGTTTGTATGTGATGCGAAACTTTGAAACAGTCGAAGACCGAACGGGACACCGGGAATAGAGAAAACGGAAAGAAAGGAACAAGGAAAAAAGAGAAGAAGAAAACCGTGGGGGTGTGGTAGAACGTTGAGGAGTGCTGCGTGTGAAAAATCAGGAAAACAATAATATTGTGAAAATATTCCGTCGCGCTCATTTTTCGCACGTAGCAGTGTATTGAGTGAGAACGTGAGAACGTGAGAACGTATGAGAGCGGTAGAAGGCGTCAGGCGCCAAATCCGGGCTATTCGTTCCTGAATGTGGCACAACAGGAATGACAATAACCACAACGGCAACAATAGCAACCGAAATTCCGTATGACCTCATTACAACTGTCGCTCGCCGTTTGTTTTCGAGGTGAACCGGAGCGTAATGGCGAGAGGGTTCAAAGCAGAGCTGCTGCCTTGTAATATGACCGAGTAAAGTCATACAGCCGGTAAGCCGGAGTGACATGGCAAGGAAGCCAAAAAGTCATACGAAATAACACCCAAAAAAATTAAAAAAAAAAAAGAGAGAGAGGAGAAATAGAAAAGCTTATACAGTAGGCTTCAAAAGTGATTCCATGTTACTCCTTATGTCTCTATATCTTAATAAATATCCTATTGTAATGAAATATTGGTATACTTTCTTTGATTTTTTGGAAATATAAACACAGAAGAAAACGGTGTCAAGAGTGGAAGGAAAGGGAGAACACAAAACGTGCTATAAAGCCCACATGGACTCAGTTTTGCTCGTTTGACAAAATTTACTAGCGATTTAGATTAAATAGGTAGCAAATGGTGGGAAAAATTATAAATGTTAGTAGATGGCGCATTGTTACACAATTTCTCATGATATGACCATACGGAAAAGTTATATTGATGCATATCAATCAAAGGTATACCCGAAAAGTATGCAACATTTTTTTTATTTGCTATTTTTAAAAATGTTGCAGGCGGCTTTGGGTATTGAAACTTAATATACTTAATCTTGGCATAAAATTATATTTTCGTGTATTTTGCGTAAGTTGCACCACTTCTGGAACAACCAAAAAATGGTCATGAAAAAATATCCTTAAACGGGAGCATGTATTGGTTTTAGCAAAGTTGCTTGACAAATATTTTTGTAATATTTTCTAAACGATTTTCTATAAATGGGTTTTTGAATAAACAATTTATCTTTAGAATTGTCTTAGGTATGATTTTTTTAAAATTTCTCTACAAAACCGCCTTTTTCAAGGATATTCAAGGACTGTAGGAGATAGAAAGCCAAAACTCGCCGCAAATTAAATGTTTCGCATTGACCTAGAGAGCAAAAAAACTTTCGTCAAAATAGGCTTCAAGGGCCGAATCACTATGCTTATAAGTAGTGCTATACCCATTATTTGAGGGTGTGTGGCTTTAGTAAGGCGTAAGAATTTGGGTATAAGAATATGGAATCACTTTTGAAGCCTACTGTATATGTAAAAATGGGTAAAATAATGAAACAAAAAAAAAAAATGAAACATAAGGCAAGGTGATGAGGTGACAAAAATGGCAGATGGACAATGGAAAAAGAAAAAATGGAAATGGATGGAAAAAAGAGAAGAATGCAAAAAGGAATTGCTGCGTAGTCAAAGTGAAAAACAACGATTCGGTCGGGCCACTGCCCTTAGATCTATTCCAATCCAGACTCTCTTACAATGTAACCGTAGACAAAGTGAGGCACAACTGGGCCAACGAAAACAACAACAACAGGCAACTTAAACAACAATAACTAAGAATAGAAACGGGAACGGCAACGGCAACGGCAACGTTCTTCCATGACAGTAACTCCGTAGAATGGCTTTGCAAGCATGCTGCAACACTTCCAATTCTTCCTTCATTTCCAGATCCCGATGCTGTTGCTAATGCACATGCATTTGCAGGTAAATCGAGCCATGCTCCATCATCGTTAAGCATCCGCAACAACCACACAGCTGGCTCCATTGAGGCGCCTATTGTTTTATTTGCGATGGGAATTTTATTTGTTACAGCTTCCTTTTTTTTCACTACCTTTTATGTCAGCTGGTTTTTTTTTTTTTTCTTGCACGCAGTGCTGCCACGTTGAGAATTTTCTTTAACTTCTCTAGGAGTCTTGTACCTAAGTACTAAACAAATTACTTCTTCATATTACTTCATTTAAAGGGCTGATCAGGGCTTTGTCCATTCCTGGCATTATTAAAAAAAAAAAGGACGAAAAAAGAAATGGACATTTTTCAATGAAATGGCAGCATCGTTAATTTTTTATTCATTCACACAATCGTGCCCGTTTGGGGTTTCCACGCTGTCTTTCGCACTAGCCGCCAACTCACGGGACGTCACCGCTACCGTCGAGTAGTCGGGATCAGAGATTTATGCTTGTTCGGTGTAGCAATGGGAAATTGTGGCGACCATTGTTGTTGGTTATGTTATTGTGGTCTTACTTTATTGTTGGCATTTCCGTGTTACCTCGGTTCGTGTTCTTTTATTACAATTTTGTTTGTTTGTTTTTGTTTTTTATTATTTTAACTCCTTTTTTTGTCGGTTTTTTTTTTTTTTTTTTTTTTTGGAGGAAATATTTCAAAACAGATTTTCGTGGTTTTCGAGATAATTTATCCCTCTCGTTGGTTCATGTTTGCTTTGTATTTTGGCTCTAATTTTAATGCAAACAAAGTTTTACATCTCATTTATTTGTTTTGCTTGTGTTTTTCATTTCGTTTTATTTTAGTTCATTTCCCGGTAAAAGTTTCGTGCAACATTCGATACACATGTACGCATACATCCACCGGGCCCACGTTTAGGTATGTAAGCTATTTTATTATAAAGAATATCGTTGGCTTAACTCTTCTGACCGGTCACGATGACGCATTGCTGCCACGTATGTACGTATGATGTTAATAAATGATAGTATGTGAAAGATATTTGCATAGAATAGTTTCTGGGGTATACTTTTAGGAGTCGAATAAGTTTAATTATTCGTTCTAAAGTTGTGTGCTGCCGCCTTTCGTTTTCATTTTTGCTTTCGCTCCTAGTTTCCTCAGTGTTGAAAATTTTCGTCATTTTCGAAGGAAGCATGGCAAGCAGCTATGTCTATTGATAAAATTGTTTTGAAAGCTGTTATTGAAAACCCCTATCTCTCTCTTTCAATCTCCTTCGCTCACTTTCTTTCGTGTAATTGAACTTAATCCCTTTTAAGCGAGCCAAATGAGCTTTACTGCATTAATGGCCAAACTAAGTGGTGCTAAGATTTTTAAAACAGTAAAGGCAGCTGCATCTAGCCAAGTCCATTAGCTGACAAAGCATACATTCATGTGGTTTGATGTATGCGTGAGTGTGCGCCCGCTTGTGAGTGTGTGTGTGTGTGTGTGTGATTAAGTTTTAAGGGGTCAAGTATCTGCATTGGCACTCGAATTCCGGTGCGGTTATTTCCTTCTTCGCTTGAAGGTGTTTTGAAACTTGTTTGGCTTTTTTTTTTTTTTTTTTTTTTTTTGGAGTTTGCTTTTTCACTTTACATGAGAAACTTTTTATTATTTTTGTTATAACATTAGTTTTGTAATTCCTTTTTAATTCCAGCTAAGCATATCCTCTGGCACTTATCTGAATCTCTAGCTCTGCTCCAACTAATTTCTGTGTACGCTCTCTGTACAACCCGTGGTAATTGTACGTCTGTTGGCTACATTTTTGATTAATGCCACACATTAGGTGGCGTCGGATATTTATGTATATTTGTATGGCTGATATTCTGCATATGTATGAGGGCGGTTGTTGGTGTGAAAAATTTTTAGAAGGACGAGTCGAGAAGGGAAAGTGTCGCTGAGCGCTTATGTGGAAAGTATTTAGAATTGAATTAGCTAAATCTTGCACACTGTATTATTGTAAGTATTTAATTTATTGCCCTTTACCGACTCTGTCTCCCCAAACTGTCCATCCGTCCGTCCGTCTGTCCGTGTTGCGTCCATCCGTCTTTCCGCATACAGTTTTTTCATCGAAGGAGTTGATCTACTTGGTATACGTATTTGCGGCGATATGAGTAAGAACAAGTTTCAGAATGGATCCGATCAGACAATTTTTAAGGGTACCCCCAGTACTAGGGTCTGTTATGAAAATCAAAAAAAAAGTGCTCTAAATCCTACATTTTTTTCAGATATTGTGATAAAATTTTATATGTGAGTATATTTGAGGGTACTTAATGGTATTTCTAAAAAGTGGAAAAGTGGGCGTGGCAGAAGGACGTTTTTTGAAAATTGTCTCTTCAACCGGAAATTCAACTTGAATGAAAGTGCAAGTGAAAGTGTATGCGTCCTCTATAGTCATGAACATCCCATCTAAGGAATTTACTGATCGGTCCATTTTAATGGTACCTTAAATACAGTTTTAAAATATATTCATACATACATACATGTCTGTGTCGGGTAGTGTATGGTCAGGCTCGCCTTGGTTTCTATCATTTAACAAATAAAACTTTTTTTGAAGCTGAACAGCTTGTTATTAAAAGTTTGGAGGACAAGTTTTGTTTTTTAATTTTTTAAAAATTGTTTCCGAGGATTGTAAAAAGCGTTGACTTGTGAGCGAAATCGTCGTATTGGAAATTTTCGTAAATGGAGTTCTAGAGTACTCGCTGCAGAATGTCAGACCGCCGACAGCACATAAATATGCTACAAGTGCACGACAACACGATTCTTTGATAGTGAGATGACTTTGGATTTGTGTTGGTATATGGTGCGTGAGGGCTTGACTGTATTTGTCTGCGCTCCGAAAACAAAAGAAAGAAAGAATGAAACAAACAAAAAGACAACAAGAGAAACAAAAGCGAAGCCATAATTATAGCAATAAAAAATGAGAGCAAAATTATAAGCTTGACGGAAGAAACATTTGGATGTGAAGGGAGGGAGTGTTGTGGTTTAAGAAAACGATTGAAGCCATCAGACCGAGTTGAGATACTTAGGTACATGATAGGCGAAAGCGGGCACCAAAGAAATTACAATGGCAGCCATTCGCCATTCTATTTTAATTCTAACTCCGATTGTCATGCGTGCTTGTTCGTGTGCCCGTCCCGTCTGTGTGGGCGAGAAAAAGTAAACGAAAAGCACAACCGCAGACTCGTTAAAACGAGATGAGTTTTTCTTTCATTAAAAAGGGATTCTCATGTGGCAACGCAAACAAAATCCAGAAGGATAGGGCCGCACGAGATGTTAACACACACACGCGCAAACATTTTCACACACAGTCCAACACATTTACACACATGTAATGTATATCTTCACGCAAAAAAAAAAAAAAAAAAAAAAACACCCACGCTTACTAACAGGCTCCCGTATGTACGTATGCATGCATGCATGTAAGTTCAGTAAAACGAACGTTGAGAAAAAAAAAATAAAAAAAATTAAATATATAGGCCTCTATATTCGAATGAATCGAAGGGAATATCGGCTCTCCCAACTATACTGGACCGATTGGTGCTCGACGATGCCTTACCATTTCTCACTTCCCTTTTTTTTTTTGCCCCCCGTTTCCAAACAAAACGCTACGTGATATTCAGCAAGAATTGCGGACCAACAGCAAACACGAGTGAGGTAAAAAAAAGGAGCACAGAATTGAATAAAATCCACAAAAAAAAAAAGGTCCAACGTCAGCATCAATAAGTACCTCAGCAATTCGTGGCGTAGGTGTAGACGGGTGCAAATATTGTTTGCGAGCAAACGTGTTAAGTACATTGCGAATGCCTGAGTACCCCCGCCCCCCCCGAACGACTACGAACGGCTTGCCATTCCTTCATACGAGCACATATATAACAACTATGCCCCCGATCTCAGATCTAGTACAACTACAACTACAACAAGAAATGTGTACAGCAGGCAACGGCGACTGGACCGACCGACCGAACATTTTTCTGGCCCTTGCGAGTGTAATTTTCCGATAAGATTTCAAATATGAATAAACCCGCATTCGCTCCACCGCAGCCATTTCGAAATTGTGTAATGCGGCCTGTATTAGTGGCGGTGTCCACTATAACGGACAGCGGAGAGAATGCGTTGTTAAAATCCTCCCCAGTTGGCATTCCGCATTCCACATTCCGGGTTCCGCATTTCGTATCCCGTGTTTCGTATTCCGTATTCCGTATTCCGTTTTCCGCTGTCAGCATGATATTCCGATAAGCACTTGCTGTCGTATATTGTAAGCGTTCGATCAATATTTGCCTTACATTGCAATCATAATCGACTATGACGCCGATGTGTGCTTTGAAAAAATACACAGTAACATTGCAGTAATCCATCCTTTGTGTCCACATTCAATCATGTCATACGTTCCTCCGATCACCGTCACAGTGACCAAACTTACCCGTTCACAAGATAAATTCTAAATGACAAAAAATTTTAAAAACAGTAATGTTCGAGTTGACACACTTGACGATAACTGAAATGACTAGAGGCAGCTCGATTAGCCACATATTACCTAAATAGATTAGGCGGCACGGGGACTCTGAAACTCAGATTAGAAGAGTCTGACATAGCGACTGGAGTCAATGTTCAAATCTCGCTCGGCTGAGTTGCACATTTTGATGTTTTAGTGGATAATATATAGTGTCTAACAGCTAAAAAAAATTATATTTTTCGAAAAAATGAAAAATTAAGTTATTGCAAAATCATCAATTCATCAGAATTTTCGACGAACGTGAAAGCATTCACGAGAATTCAGATGGAAACCATTTCCTGCTCTCACAGCATAGAACTCATAATCCATTCCAATTTACATATTCTTCACTTTTCTCGCACTTCCTTATGATTCGATACATCTTGTAGTCACTTCGATTGATGATCGGACATGCTTTCCATACGTCTTACGTGAGCCTTCCTGATTCATCGGTTGCAGCTTATAACTTCACTTTCAAATATGCTCAAGAAATTGAACTTGGACCTTCCTCGTTGACCATGTCTATAGAATACACCCCGAGCCTGGGGTCAATGTTGCTTTTGCATTTACTGCATTGTGATTGGTTACTCCATCTTGGTCCACACAAACATGGCATCTGTTATTAAACCTAATGCAAATAGTACCATTTCTGAAGAGAAAAAAAGACAAAAAAAATTTTAAAAAAAGTAAATTGAGTTGCAACTTAATAACTGCAAATGACAACAACCGAAGCCACAAACAAAAGTTAGTGGTGCGGAATATAAAAACAAGACTAGAAAGGACATTGCGACAAAGTTCAATTTCAAAAATTCATATTTTCCTCGGCTGATTTGCCCAGAGATGACGTTTGTGGTATATATTTTCAAAAATATATTTTTCATAATAACGAATGTATATCATCATCATCATCATCATCATTTTTGGCGTAACAGTCCATGTAGGACCTAGGCCTGCTTCACAGCATGCTCATTCCATTCCTCTCTATTTCTTGCCTTCTCTCTCCACTTCCTTATGTTCATCTCTTGTAGATCACTCTGTTTACGGTCTTTCCATCGTTTACGTGGTATTCCTCTTCATCGGTTGCGCTTATAACTTCACTTTCAAATACCTTGCGCTGAAATCTTGTTTCTGGCATTCTTACAACACACCCCCGAGCCATCTTAAACGTTGCTTTTTGATTTACTTATTTGTTGATTGTGTCATGTTCGGTCAACCGCTCTTGTTCATTATTATACCTTATTGCGATATGTACCATTTTCTTGTATTGAACCGAAAAGTTTCCTTAGTATTCTTCTCTCAAACACAGCTATTTTGTTCGCATCAACCTCAGTTAATCTCCATGTCTCCATGCACCCGAGGAAAAATATGAGTGCCCAAAGCACGCCCAAATGAAGCCCAAATCTAACAAAAACGCGCCAAAATCGAGCCCATAGCACCAAGAAAAATCGTTGAAGGAAATATCTTTGAGTGATTTTCCTCAAATTCCACTCAATAATTTTTTGCGAGAAGAAATTGGAGCAATCGTTGGTTTGGTTGGCTTAAATGCGTTTTTCGGAAGCAAAGCTTTTTTATTTGAATTTTTGGTGATTTTTTTTTTGTGGAATGTCAAAAATCGCTTCGTCGTGAAAATGACGGAAATTGGAATATGCTGAGCCATAGGTTCAGGATGAGGGGAGCTCACATCAACACAGATCAAATTTGTGAATCTGTTCTGGTGCGTGTGGGCGTGTGTTCGTGTAAATGAGACAACCAATTTCCGAAATTGAATCTTCCGTTGAAGAGGACGGCGCAGTTTTGCCTTTGCCCAGCATTTTCACTGTTGCTGGCCACGTTGCACTTTGCACTTTGCAACGTTGCGAAAACGCACATGAATTTGTATTTATTAACAAACACACACACACACAGATAATACAGCAAAATGTAAATTTAGAGTCAGCGAGAAAATATACAGGGTGAATAGAAAATTGGGTTTTCTTAAGGAGGGGGTTTAAGGTCTCTAACGAGAAAATGAATCACTTTTTTGTGATTTTTTTTTGGCGACGTGAGTAATATAATTTTTGTTAAATCTAATTATAATTCATCAGGATTCTAAATACTAACTGGGAGCTTTTCCGTGCGGAATCGAAAGAAATTTTGCTCTTTTTAAGCACACTGGGGAAACGATAATAAGGATAATAAAGAACCAAGCATTCTGAACATTTGAAAGAAAAGATCATCGCATATTTTCTTTTATTGACGCATTGAAGACCTCCTTTTTCCGCGGAGGAAAATTTCGGGAACGCTTCCATGTTACCTGGTAATGAAGAAGTCATGTTCAAACTTTCAAAAGGGTCGGTTTAGTGGACTTTGAGTAGCCGTGTTCACGAAATTCAAAAATGTCATTTTTGGGAAAATCGTTTTGAAGTTTTTTTTCCCCCTCGAACACCTGCAGGTAGGCCATTCGCTTTGAAACACTGTATTTTAATGTCTCCCAGCGAGATTTTCTTCAAATTTGCACACAACATTTCCGAAATTTTGTAGATTCAGTAAAAAATACAGAAAAAAATTGCCAAAATTTTTTAAAGACCAAACCCCCCCCTGCTCTTAACTGAATGCCTAAATGTTGAAGTTTTTCGTTCCGATCACAGGAAACGGCGAAAGTAATTGGTCAAAGTTTTTGATTTATCTGAAAATCTTCGTTCCTTTTGCAATGCTTTCGGCATGCTGATAGTCAACTGTAAAAGAACATCAAACAGTTCGGAAGATAACGATTCGGGTCTAGCCAGGAAAAGATCCAAACTGGTCGGCTTCTTCTCAGTTACTTTTCTTACCGAGCTGTCTTCTGTAAGCATAAAAGACGTGGCTTTGTTCACAAATGAATCTCATTTGCTCCACTAAATGAGTAACTGGAGAGGCATGCCTTCGCCTGTTCCCCTTCGCACTGAAGGCCTAAGTGTTGTCATCCTTAAAAGAGGAAGACGCCCGAACCTTATCTGATTTCTTTAACAAAATGGACGGAATTTCTGGAAATTTATCACCCTGTATAAGCAATTCATCATAAAATATATATTCAAGAAGGTTTTTTTCTCTGTACTGCTTTGTTGTGTGTTCATCAGTTTTTGTGCTTTTTTACTAGTCATCGTATGCATAAAACTTATGCAAATTTCTGAAGCAATACTGGAATGAATATACAGTCGGAACTCCCAAAAAAGGGATTCCAAAGGCATCAAAAATATATTCGTTATTTAAAGACTCCGTTGTGGGGAGAGTAAAACGCACCGAAATTAGAATGGAAAGCTCATGTATGAATTCGATATTAAAAACTAAAGAAAAACCAGTAAGGGTGTTATAGTCAGGCGAACCTGACCACATAAAGCCCAATACAGTCATTTATGTATGAATATATTTTAAAACAGCCGCCAAGACCACTATTTTTAAGGCCTTACGGGCCTGAATATTTTTTTTTGTTTTTTCTGAAAACCGCCCTTTTTCCCATCATTCCAATTTATTTAAATTGTTTCGGAGGCTTAAATATAAGCTCAAATTTTGAATTTCATTGAAATATCCTGATTTTGGGGCGATTTTTTTATTTTTGTAATAGATCCTAGTACTGGAGGTACCCCTAAAAATGGTCCAACTTGTTCTTACTCATGTCCCCGTAAGTACGCATACCAAATTTCATCAAGATAGCTCAACTCCTTCGATAAGAAAACTGTATACAAACAGACGGACAGACGGACGGACAGACAGACGGATGGACATGGCTAAATCGAATCTCCTGGTGACGCTGATCATTTTCATATATGTATATTTTGTATGGTCTATCTCGACGGGCTCTGGGTGTTACAAACAACCACACAAACGCAATATACCCTCGACACAGAGTGTGTCGGGTATAAAAACAAAGTTCATTCTGGGCGCAAAAATCGTATGAAATTTTTTTAATGAAATGTGAAAAAATTTCGCATTGTTTTTGGATTCAAAACTAACTTCTTAAGTAAAACAGACGAAGGTTCCCTCAAAGATAACATTCATATATTATATATATATTCAAGTTTATTAAGATCAGTTTCTATCAATGCAAGATAGAATCAGTTTATACTTATTTACCTCTTTACCTGTTATGATATTGGGCTTTGGATGGCTGGATTTTTTTTTTAAATGCAGGGGTGAATTCTTCTCCAGCTCCCGGTAGACTGGTATATCGATTTGGTTCACTTTCGGGTTTTATTGCTTTGTTTACATATTTCATAGATTTGTTGTTTTGCACTTTTTATTTGGGTTAGATTTTTCAGTGGAATTAGGGAATATTTGGACTGTGGTTAGATTTTTCTGTAGGATTAAGCAATTTTGTTTTATTCTTCTTTATTGTTTGTTATACAAATTCACATGATATGACTATACGGAAAAATCATATTGATGCATATCAATCACAGGTATAGCCGAGAAGTATGCAACATTTTTTTAAACTTGCCATTTTTAAGGATGTTGCACCCGCCAGAGCGTATTGAAACCTAGCATACTTAATCTTGGTATAAAACTCTATTTTCGAGAATTTTAATTAAGCTAGTAGCATACCTCGAACAACAAAAAAATTGTCATGCAAAAATATTCTTCTTATATATAATAATATTCTTGGTTTTAGTAAAATTGCCTGAAAAATATTTTTGTAATATTTTCTGAGTAATTTTCTATATATGGGCTTTTAATTGAACATTCTATCTTTATATATGTCTTAGATATGATTTTTTTTAAAAATTTGTTCCAAAAAACGCCCTTTTTCAAGGATATTCAAGGACTATAGAAGATAAAGAGCCAAAATTCGCCGCAAATTAAATTTTTTACATTGACCTAAATAGTAAAACAGCTAAAGTTGAAATCGGCTTATGGGGCCGAATCACTATGCTTATAGTGCTATACCCTTTTAGTGCTCATTCAATATTGGAAAATTTACGATGGAAAAATTTACTCTATGTAATTTACAAAGCTGAATCGATCGCACTTATATTTTTTTAACATTGATAAATCGCAGAATATGTCAATCGGCTATCTATTTATCAATGTAAATATTCATGATAATTTGAGCTCATGTAACCAGCGGGAAAAATCCCTCCGGACTAGATAACATCACAAGTGATATTCAGCCTTTTTCTTAAACAATTTTTCCCTGCTGAAAACTGGATTAATTTTAGCGTCAATTAAAGAACAAAGTAATAAATTTTTCTTAAAAATATTCGAAATTCTCACTCCCTTTATATTAGCTTCCCAGTGTGCTCAGAATGGGAGATTTTTTTTCTTCTTCAAATTCTCCAAAGAAAAATTTTCCGGGAATATTAAGACTCGGACTGATTGTTATCGCAATTGAATCAAAAATATTTGTGTAACTGAACTCAAGCCTTTGACATTTTCAAGATACGAATTTTCCTACTGAATATATATCTATGTGTATGTACATGTATGGATGTATGCATCACAATACAATGCGAGAGTTCCAAAAGAATCGTTCATAATTTCGCCGGACTTTTGTGTTAAAAAAAAAAAAAAAATAAAAATACTGAGAATACTTCTCCGGATCGGATTCTATCTGAAATCGTGCATTGCACTACACATGCACATCAGTTTTGCATTTTCGCAAAGGGTTTTCATTGTTTGTGTGTTCAGCTGGAACCCAAGACCTGAAAGAATTCTGTTGCCAGTCATTGTTCTTGAACTTAATGTTAATAGAGTCGAGTCGAGTCGGGTCGGATCGAGTTAAGTCCTGTCATTGTCGCTGTGTCAGCTTTTTGTTTTATGCCAGAAATTTCACTGAAATCATTGGAAAACTGTGACGCGTCCTCGTAACGAAATAAAATTCATTTGCATGCTCGCATATGCATACATACATAAGTATACAGTATACTCAATGAATTTGCTTTGATTTTGCTTTCATATACATAAGTACATTATTTCTTCTTATTTTTTGTTTTCTATCCGTTTGACATTCCTTTATTTTTGTTTTCAATTTGGTTAAGTGCACGCTGTTGAGCAATTCATTTCCTTATAAACACACACGGAGGCATGCGTAGATTCGTGGGAATTTAAAAGAAAAACTGTTGAAGCTTTCTTGTGTGCCATTGTGACTGTGGCACTTTGTGTCGAGGGTATTTTACATTTGTGAATCCGTGTGTAGCGTCCGAATCCCTACAGATAGACCATCTACGAAATTTATTTATTTTTTCCATGTCAGTCTGTCAGGCCGACCAATTCTGCTTGTGTCAGCGTACCCATCTGCCTGCTGTCTATGTTCTTGCGCAGTGTTTTCTTATCGAGAGAGCAGAGCTGCCTTTTCGAAATCCGATATAAAGAGTAAGCGAGGCATTGAACGAGACTGGATTAGACTAGACTTGTTTAGACTAGTTTAGACTTGACTTTCGGGAGTTAACCTGATAGTAAAAGTTTTAGTGGGTCTCTCCAATACGAGACTTTGCCACAAAATTTACAAAAATTGTCGTCAAAACTTTTGAAGAGTTTTCAGAGGAATCTATGATAATTTGGCCCAGACCGTCCGGACAGACGGACGGACATGTCTAAATCGAATCTCCTGGTGACGCTGATCATTTCTATATATATTTTGTATGGTCTATCATGACTGGTTCTGGGTGTTACACACAACCACACAAACGCAATATACCCTCGACACAGAGTGTGTCGGGTATAAAAAGACCCCTTATTTTGTGATGCAAATTAGGTCCGAAAAATCTTAAAGCTGAACTTTAGCTTTTAATTACACTGGTCGGCACCAAATTTTAACAAAACCAATGTATACATATGTATGTAGTTGATACATATCGACGAGGTAAATCTAAATATGCAAGCAGAGTATCTTCGTTCATGTAGATTGATACATATCGATACGAGTCTGTATAATCTAAATTTCCATGTCAAGCAGAGGTTGTTACCAAACTCCTTCGAAATGGCTGAAGTTTTTTTTTGCAAATCTATTTTTCGAGCTCCAAACCTGTATATAAATTTACCATAGTCGCGGTGGTTGTTACCTACTACCCGGCGTAATGCGCTGAATGCTTTTTTTGCAAATATAATTTATCATGCTCTAAACCTGAATATGTTGTACCATAGAGCAATTTTGACCTTTACTACCCGGCGTATGCTTTGCATGCATTTGCCAAACTAATCCATGCCTATGCATTTCTTTTTTATACAGACGTGTCATAGGAAATCATGCATAGACAAAAACTGTTTGATTAATGCTTGAGAACCTATGAAACATATCTTCCCTACCATGCATGAATCAATGATCCTGAGAACACAATAATCCATGTGCTGGAATTCGTTCGCCTAAACAAGCAGTAACAATCCGAATGTAGGCGGGTTCAATCCCCGCTGCGGCGGGCGTAATTTAATTTTAATTTTTTTTTTTTTTTTTTTTTTTTTGGTGATTCTTAGGTATATAATAATATAACATTTAAAAATATTTCAAAACTTCGAGGAATAACTTGCTTTCATCCAAACATAAATGGAAAAAAAAATTTTGTAAGCACGGCGTGTCTGACGACTGGATAGGAAACTTCAGCTTACAACTGCCAACTTGCTTTCTACCCCCCGCCACCCTAATTGGGTCAGACTTTACCACAAATTTAAAAATTTACTTGCATCTTTCTAAGTCCCAATTTTTCCGCCTGAATAATAATAATAATTACGACTCATTGCGAAGTCGAACTGAGCCCTCATATACGTGAAAATCGCAACTACGCTCTTCTCATTAATACGTTTCTACGAGAGATCTCATTCGAAAAGACATGACTGCTAATTTACATATTATTACTATGAAGTAACGTTCGTTTGAAAAGATCGAACATGTTATGACGCCTCGTATGCTTTAGCGATATTTTTAAGTCAAATATCAAATGCGTCTTGTTTCTAAGGATTCACTAAATTCAAACAGGATCAATTTTTAACGCATCAATCATGAATACTATTCGAGCAAATGCGTTCTGTGCTTTGAACAAACGAGAAGAAATGCTTCAATTAAGTTGTTTTTTAAGGCGTCAAGGTGATAACATGCGTTGATCATGAACGCATGGGTCAATGAACGTTCTTCTGGCAATGCATTCTTGATTTTAAATAACTAGGGTAAGTGCAATGAAAAATCATGAGTACACAGGACAATGCAGTGTGTCTTGTTTTTACAACTGGGTAGCTCGTAACATTACGTATACGTCGTGTTCGTAATTTTTCAAACGTAAATCATGTGTCATTGACGTTCAAAGGCAAGGTAAAGAGGGCGAAAAACGGATAGAAAGTGGTCTGCATATTTGAAGTTATTGGTTTTCAAGGCGGTACGAAGTTCGCGGGATCAGCTTGCTTAATAATATACCGCATTAAAATCCGTGGTTTACTTTAAACTACATATGCCAATATAAATTAAGAAAAGCTTAAAAACTAGACGTGATCCAAAGACCCAAATGACGTCTTTCGGTACTACTTGGAGTACTGACTGAGCACTGTTTGATTAGCCCTCACGCAAGAAGATTGGGAACGACAGCCTTCGATAGTCTTCTGGAGAGTTTAAACCAGGCTAATGAATTTTATATGAACAGTTTTGAAAAATTCATATAAGGATTTTGTTGTTTTTTTTTGCCGACCAGTGTTACAAGTGATTTCGCAATTTTTAAGTGCTTGCAAAATGTATTAAGTTATTTAAGTGTTGGCGTAAGTAAACTAATAAAAAGCCAAATACAATAAAAAAGATCCAAGTGAGGCGATGTGAAAAATAGAGAGCCACTTTTGGCCCGAAATCGCCAAATGTGGCAGCCGTATCGCCATGCGCAATTCCTTAACATTCACAATACTCCTCGCTCGAAATGAATCTATAGCGTAGGTCTTAGACTTTTATCAAACGTAGTTTATGGGCTTATCTACAGAATCGGTATTTCGTTTACTTATAATACGCCAAGTTCACACCTAACTATAACACTTATTATTTATTTTCATTTCACTTCAGCTAAGTACTTATGTATGTATATGCCCACTTGAAATGATTTTTAGCTTTTGAACGATTCAATTTCTGCCTACATTTCAAAAAAGTGGCCTGATACACTTTAGTTTTGGTTTTTTGCTTCGATTTTCCAAGGACTTGAGCTCAAATTAAAGGGTTCACTTATCGTCAGACACCCCCACCCGCACTCACACATGCACACGCGTAATTAATAGTGCGTGCATGAAAAATCGGTGAAGGTGGAAACGCATTCAAGCGTCTTAGCTAACATCCTGACGCCTTGCGAAGGATACGCATCTGTAATTTAATGGAGCCAGGCATTTTACGCAGCATATCAAGGGTGGAATGCAAATTTTTCAAAAAACACATGCATATATACATATATGTATATATACATAGAAATCACATATACGTTGACAATTTTTATACTCACACATAATGAGGGAAAACGTTGAATCTTTCAAATGTAATCGCTCATTTAAATCGCTATATATTTATTTGCTCATACGAAAAATTCAAAGGAACCGTCATCTGTTTTTGACGTAATTTGAAAATACAACAGAAAAAAAAAACAAACAAAATAAATAGCACTAAACGAGTGCAATTTAGAGAAAGAGAGAGCTTTTTATGATTCCAAAGAATTTTTATTTGTTAAAAATTTGGAACAGCTCTGCCCGAGATAAATATGTTGGACATACAAAATATTAAAATGTGATTATGACGTCTATGAGATAAGTAGCTCAAGTCCATGTTAAATTCCACTTGAAATTTTTCGAAGCCTTCAAAATTTAGTGCTTTTAAAATAATATTTTGAATACTATTTGAGTTCTCAGAAATTGGAGTCTAGAGGTACATATTTACATTAGCGGCTCTGATAAGAACGTTTTCATATTAATATATGTACACATCGCTCATTTACGTGAAGAATGCCATATCGCAAAACAAATCGATTTTGAGAAAAATGCGTTAAAAATTTTCAATTCCCTTGCATTTTGATGGAAAAAAGAAGACATTAACTCTCTTCCCATAAAGAGAATACACTCAGTATTGATACGAATTTTTGACACAATGTGAGGCATAATAAACCGAATACTTCCTCAACTGGATTGGACACGCATTGAGGAAACCTCAGAATGAGATAGCAAGAACTTGGCACTTGAATGGAATCCCCAAAGGTCACGAGGAAGAGGTCGTCCTGCTATTACATGGATCCGTTCGATGCGTGCGGAGTGTCAAAATAGAGCAACATGGACAGAAGTAAAAAACTTGACGCGAAACCGCGAAATCTGGAAAGAGTTTGTTACTGCCCTATGCCCCGAAAGGAGGCAAGGATCTATTATCAAGGAATACAATATATATAAAAAAAAATTTCTTCAACATTAACTAAAAAATCTCGTTTTTTGAGATATGACAGTCTTGAAGTAAACGAGCGATTTGTAGTTAAAATTTTGAGGTTTAAAATGTTTCAAGAGTCCCTTGCGCCCGCACTGCACGTTTTGCACAGTTGAGTTGTGGAACACTAGCCTTAAAGAAATCATAATGTTGAGCTCAATTTAGCCTGCTGGGAAGAAAAATGTTTTGAATCATTTTTTTTTGTTGTTGTTGTTATTTTTAGCGTGAAAAGAATCCCTTAGAATTGTATTTTAATAAATTCCATCGGTACTCCCCAAGGGGGTGGGGACCTGGAGCCCCTTGTTATTCGGTTCGGTTGGCATGTTTTTTCTTTCTTTTTTTTTTTTTTGAATTTTTATGCTCGCTTAATCGTACTTCTGTGTCGAACATATCTAAAATGTGCTCGCTCCACTTCAGCGTATGAATTGAATGCGAGTTTGAGTCAACAATTTCCTGAGGATCTTATAATCATGATAGATGCATACGCTGCATGCCGACATGCCCATGTAAAGTGCCAATAAAAAAGTGGCATCATTTATTGCCAACGTGCAGCATTATGTAAATTTTTATTCAAATATATCAAGAAGCCCGAAACTCTGCTGCTTCAGAATCTCTCAGAAACATGAAGAAGTGCAGTTATCGTGAATAGGAATGAATGGCTGGGCTGGCTGTCTTCTATCCTGTCCTATATGCTATCCAATTCCATCCTATCTTATCCCGTTCTGTCAACGGGGAGCAGCGTTCTTCAGAAGGCACTCGATATGTGCCATCTCCGCGCTTCTCTTTTTTGATTTTTTTTTTTTTTTTAGCTCCTGGGTTGCCACAATCTCTTTCAATGGAATCATTGTGCTGCTTGCCATCCATGCTAGAAGGTTAAAAACTCGTTTTCTCCATTGCTTTAAAGATTGTTTCGCTTTGCGAAAGGCATTCTGTCTTCTTCCACTCAAATGGTTTCAAATTTAAAATTCTCAACAGATAAGAACTCCAATGGGTTAAAGGGAATTTTCTTTCGAGGCAGTCAAATGAAAAGATTTATTCGCTCGTAAAATTATTTACAAATCCTAAGCATAAAATTTCTTCAACTCAAATCGATTTCTGGCGAACTTTCTATTGAAAAATCGAACCCGAAAGAACCAGGGAAATAAGAATACCAAAAGAATTTTCACATTCAAAATGCGATGTTTGCTTAAATTCATTCAAAAAAAAAAAAAAAAAAAAAATTAAATGAAACGAAAGGAAAATTGTTGCAAATAAAAATAATGAACAAATATTTTATCAAGAAGGAGCTGTGAAAAGCCTTTTTAGGTCCTCTGAAAGTAATGTTCTCTTTATTTAATGCTCTCGGTTCGTTTGATGGTATTTGTGTTTTAAATTTTTTTTTAAAAGTTAAAAGAAAAGACTCACAAATAAGGGTGTTATATTCAGGCGCACCTGACAATACGATACCCGACACATACAAACAGTTAGCTGCACATACGTATCTAAATCGAAGGCTTAAATATAAGCTCAAATTCGAAAATTCATTGATATATCGCGAAAAACTCCGATTTTTAGGCAGCGGTTTAGATTTTCATGACAGACCCTAGTACTGGAGGCATTATAAAAATCGTCCATTCTCGAACTTGTTCTTAATCATGTCCCCGCGAACGCCGCATTACGTCGAGATAGCTCAACTCCTTCCATAAGAAAACTGTATACGGACAGACAGACAAACAGACTTGACTAAATCGAATCTTCTGCGAATCTTTGTACGCTCTACCTGGACTGGTTTTGGGCGTTACACACAGCCAAACATACGCAATATATTCTCGACACAGAGTGTGTCGGGTATAAAAACATCCAAAAATGTGGAAAACGCTAAGGATATGCTGAGAATATAAAAATAAATAAAATAAAATAAAATAGAAAAAATATGCGCACACGTTTATGACGGAGCATGACATTAAAGCAGTGTTGGCCAAACCTATACAATGACTTTTATACTTGCGTGTGTGCATGCGCTGTCGGATTCGCTGTCAATTCCTGCAGCTCCCTGCCGTCATTCCAACTAATCCCCGTCTAGTCACAAAAATAGCAGGACTACTCTCTTTTAATTTGCCAACCAATGCTTTAAACTGTCCTTTTTTTAATATTGAGCAGTCATTGGACATACGTCAAAGACATACATACCTTGTGGCAAAATTAAAACTAACCTGCAGTTTGTGCATAGACCTTGAATCAAGTTTTGGAAAAACAGTGACAAAGCTATTGACAAATGGCATAATCAACTGCTCCATATATAAACAAGTAAGGGTGTTATAGTCAGGCGAGCCTGACAATAAAATACCCGACACAGACACACATGTTTAAATAATTTTTAGACCGCGCCCCAAAAAAACAGGACCACTAAGAAAGAATATTCAACAGGTTTTTAAGGTCATTAGGGGCCCCATATACCGACTTTTTTTTTAATTTCTTGATGAAAACCGCCCCTTTGCCACGCCCACTTTTCCAATTTTTTTGAATTCTAATCGGAGGCCTTAATATGCGCTCAAATTCTAAGTTTCAGTGGAATATTTCCAAAAAATCCGATTTTGGGGCAGTTTTGAGATTTTTGTGACAGACCCTAGTACTGGAGGTACCCTTAATATTCGACCGATTAAGACAATTTTTGGGGTGGATGTTTATGGCTACTAAGGAAGCATAAGTGCCAAATTTCGTTCAAGTCCCATTTGAATTTGGCGTGTAGGAGACAATTTTCGAAAAATGCCCTTCGGCCACGCCCACTTCAAAAATTTTTTGAAATCACATTTTTTGCCTTTAAACATGTTCAAATATCAAATTTTATCGAAATATCTTGAAAAAATTCCGGTTTTAGAGCAGTTTTTGTGATGTTCATGACAGACCCTAGTACTAGAGGTACCCTTAAAAATGGTCCGATCTGGTCTATTCTCGAATGCAGCCGACCGTTACCTGCAGTAATGAGCCGGTCAATTTCCTAAGAAGGATTGGCCTTTGACCTGTCCAAATCCTACCGGTTTTAATATACCATTTCGCTTTATCAAATTCGGCTAGTCCGAATATTTTCCCTATTTGACTCTCCTAAAACCAGACCCCAAAAAAACTTACCTACGGTCAGACGTTTTGCGGACGAGTCCCTCTCCAATGACAAAGCCCATGTTAAAAAGGTCAGTTGAATGCATTAGAAGTGGAATTTTGAGGAAACTATGTTAGTAGTGGTAACACGAAGGACTGACCGAGGACTACACTTCGGTCAGTCCATATTACTGCAGGGTTGTTCGCACGAATCGGTTCACGCTGTACGTGTTCGATTGCTACATCGTCAGAAATTCGCATCTCAAGCACATATGCTGGGGAAATCGACATCAATTTGGACATCACTGGCTTAAAGGCGTAGGTTTGTGTTCGTATGTGGACACATTTAGCGTGCGTGTGATAGAGAAAGAGATAGCGAGATAGATGGGCGCATAAACCGTTTAAGCTGTCATTACATTTTATGTTGAGGCGATATTGATATTTTCAGATAAATTTCGATGTCATTAAATATAATATTTTCGCAAAGGGATGGAAATTGGAATGAAGGAGCATATTTGGAGGCAACCAAAATTACGTTTACCCTATGAGTGTGTGTGTGTGCGAGAGGGAGAGAGAGAGAGAGAGAGAGAGAGAGAGAGAGAGAGAGAGAGAGAGAGAGAGAGAGAGAGAGAGAGAGAGAGAGAGAGAGAGTGAGTGAGAAGAGAGAGAAAGTGTGTGTTTGTGGAGATTCAAAAAAAAAAATACAGAGGCAATTGATAAAGACAGCGGCATCATATTTGAAGTGAAGAGGAACTTTTCGTGCTAAGCAGATATACTTCTTGCAATGAAATGATAAGTAAATAACGTCAACAGTAATAATAATAATAAAAATAATAATATAATAATAATAATAATAATAATAATAATAATAATAATAATAATAATAATAATAATAATAATAATAATAATGAAAATGTCCTCAATGGAAGGAGCAGAACGGAAATAGATATAGAAATCTGGAATGAAGCATTGGCTTGCGACGGCATCCAAGGATGGCAACAACGTTAAGAAGGCCCAATAATAAGAAAATGGCATATTCATTCAACGGTGAAGCGTCCTTCTTCGTGGGATAAAAAGACGTAGAAACGTACATTAGCGTGGGGAGACATTACGAATGGTGATGAAAAGTTTTGATGGAACATCAAGAAAAAAAAAACAAAAAAAACAAGAGGATAAAAAGCCTCTCCGGCAGCAAGCGCACTATTACAGTGAAATCTCCCATAAGCGGACACCGAGGGTCGCGGCCTTTTTGTCCGCTTATGGGAGCTGTCCGCAAATAGAGCTCCCACTGTATATTATTTGAGGATAAAAGAAACGAAAGACTCACTTTCTCTCGCTTCTCTCTCTTTCTCCTTGTCTCCCTCTTCATTGCTTTATTTTTTTTATTATTGATTTTAATGGGATTTAAAGAAGTTAGAACGCTTAGGCATTTCGCTTATTCAGTGACAACGCGTGGAGGAAGGAAATTCCTTTTTTCTGTCCAATGTACTTTTGATATACATATATGTATATGTACCTACCTACAAACATATCCATATGTACATACATACGTACCCATACGAACTGGCTACAAAATATTCACAATACGAAAAGTTATTTGACGCGTACGTAACGTAACTTAACGAAACAACAAAACACAACATGCCACCATCGCTGACAGAAGCAAAACGAACATAAAAGCGAACAACGAAAAACGAAAAACGAAAACACAACAAACACACGTCAATCGATGTCATCTAATGAATGACTATATTTATTGCATACTTAACAGCGCTGTGAGGGAACTGATGAAGCGTTGATAATGACGATTTTAATGGTGCTGTACTCTGACTGCTAGAAAAACAACGCAAATGATAAATATATTGACAGATAGATAGCTGAGCTCGCTCGTGTGTTCGTCTTTTCATATGAGAAAAGCAGAGCGATAGCCAGAGTTCATACACTGAGCGAAAGGAACCATGATTTTTTTTAAAAGGACGCATTTTTATTCACATTCCTTTTGATTTTCGGGCAGAAAAAAAAAATTTCAAAAGGAAAATGATTGAGTCAACAACATTTTTGCTTGATTTGAAAGGAAATATATTAAATTAAATTTCTTTAAGTTCGGTATAATTCTCATTTGGTTTATAAAATTGGACATATAAGTTATTTATACATTTTAGAACTTTTTAAGCATTGCGAAAGCAGTCACACGACAACGGAGTGACAAAATCGGATGAAGTCCATCCGATGGCTATTTTGGGGGTTATGTTCAGCAGAGGGCTCTGTGGCCATATGCTTTGAACGTTGAATAAATTGGTTTTGACATTTCTTCTTTTATAGGTATGTATTTTTTTTTTTGTTAATTATCTTGTCATTTCATTTATGTCCGTTGTTAGTTCAACATTTTAAATTTAAATCCATTTTTGAAAATTATCATGTCAATTCAACATGAAATATGGTTGATTCAAAATGAAAATTGACATTTCATAACAGAAATGTTTATTAGACCCTAAGCCCGAAGAATTCAAACCAAATTAAAATGGAAAATCTTTATTTTTTACAACAAGAAAAATTGGTAAAATTAAAAATATTCCTTATTGAAGCCGTTTTGTATGTTTTTCCTTTTGAATTAACCACTTTTCTAGTTGATTTTTTTCTCTGTATATATATATATATATATTGATATAAAATCTTTTCAGTATGTACGTGCGTATTTAGTACTCGAAGAGACATTGACACCTGCCTCACGATATGTCCACAGAACGAATGTTTTTCAGATCGAATGAGCTTAGTTGTTTGTTTGTTCTATTTTAAGCGTGTGAATCCTACAATAAGAGGGAAATGAATGAAAATTTTAATGAAAGAAAGAAAAGGACAAAAGTTAAAGCTGATATTAAATTGAAATTAATCAGAGATTTAAAAGAAAAATAGAAAGTTTTCCTTAATTCGCGGCATTCTTTGTACAACTGAGCGCTGTATTAAGCGAGTTCTAGAGTCGAATTGAGCATGAGGAAGTATGTATATAAAATTTGAACTCGCCGATTGCTAAATGTCATCTGATAGGTAAAATTACTCAATCACGGCTAGCAAAAGTGCTACTAAACTTAATGAATAAGTAGTCAGGACTCGTTGCAACAATTTTTATGAAGGAGTGAAATGGTACCTACGGAACTGTAAGTGTTTTGTTAAAGGAATCCGAAAGATTTTAATGTTGAATGGCGAGACATGGTCAATGCGCTTTAGACGAAAAAACCTATCGGGCTTTGTTATTGAAAGCAATATTTAATTTCCCCCTGTGCACTTATTATTTTTTAAAAGTACCCATCGAAAATGTCCTCGCTCGATGTATTTTAAAAAATCTTTGCTTGAAGTAGGTAGTAAAAAGCATAACAACGTCTCTCCGCAAAATATTTTACGAGTAGTTTCAAAGCTTATTGCCAAGGCGAGTCGCGGCTGTCCGGCAAGCCGAGTCAATTTAAGCCAAAGGAGTTTTGCATGAGAGCTTTTTGAAAAGCTCGTCTTTCCCCTATTGACCATTGAATGTGAATAGTGCGGCTTGCTTTGATATAATTTGCTTTTGAAGCTTAGGAAACGAAAAGATTTCTTCAAAAAAAAAAAAACAAGGAAAAAACAAAACAACAAAAAAAAAAACAAATTTTCACCTGACTGATTCTATGGCGCTAACATTATCTCTGTACCTACTATATGCCCATTTCCATGCCTGCTTTCTGCGTTCTTTTCCTTCTCCCTTATCGACTCGCTCATCGTCTTCCTCAAAGTCTCCTTCTTCGTGTTCTTCATCTTCCTTTTTATTTCGCATCACTTTACCTTTCTTAAAGCACTCGAGCAGATTTAGAGGGAAGTGAATTCAAGCAGTACTCGAGTGCACTTCCGCTTACTCAGTTCGAAAAGGCTTTTAAAAAACTCCAAAGCCGAACGCAAAAAAGAGGAAAAATCCAAAACGCATACAAAGAGAAATACCCAAACACTCACATACACGAGGACAGTTAACAGTAGTAGCAGTAGTAGTGGTAGTAGTTCTAGTAGTCCCAGCAGGCAAATATCTCGTGCAGCACCAAGTCATCAGTGATTTCACCAGGACATACAATCTCATCGTCCAGGGTGATATTAGTGTGCTCAATGGTTACGTGTGTGTGCCTCACAGCCTTAACGACTAGAACTCAATTCGGCGCTGAGGTGAACACTAATTGAAAAAAAAAAAGAAATATTTCTAAAAATTTTTGAAAAATGCAAAAGCAAAATACGAAGACGAAGGCGAAGACGAAGACGAAGACGAAGACGAAGACGAAGACGAAGACGAAGACGAAGAAGAGAGAGAGAGAGAGAGAGAGAGAGAGAGAGAGAGAGAGAGAGAGAGAGAGAGAGAGAGAGAGAGAGAGAGAGAGAAACTCTCAAATGCTTTTCGTTACCCAGGGCGTCACTGTTAGCTGCATGAGTGCTGATCAGAATATCATGCACGTCCGACCCAAGGCCGCCCTGACATCAGCGATGCTGAAGAGGTGACTTTTCCTTGTGGGCGTTGTACAAAAAGTTCGCATAGCAGTAAAAGTATTCGTGGAAGAAAGAGTAGTAGTGAATGTTGGTAGCAGCATGGCTTGAAGAAAAACAAGAAGAAGAATAAGAAATATGTATAAAACCAGCTTAGCTACTCGGATGTGTGAAATCGTTAAAACTCGGTGAAACCAATCTAGGAAAGGACAAAAAGAACATGCCAAAAGCGATTAAATGCAAGTGGAGAGAAGGACTGGAATTAAATCCGGAAAAACTGCATTAAAGACTTTACCAGTCTTGGCAGTGGCTCTTTTACTTTCCTTTTTCTCTTCTTCTATTGTAGGTACTGCTCTACTTCTTCGCCTTCTCTTGCTGCTTTCCTTGTTTTTCTTTCAAGCTGTTTGCCTTCTCCTTTTAATCTTGTTCCAAAGTATTTGCACACGCACGAGGAAATCTGTGCTTATAACACGCGCTGCGGTATTAGGCAGTCAACACTTCCGTTTCCGTTGCTGTTTTTCCTTTTGACCAAATGCTTTTCTTTGCGATTAAGTATGCTCTTCTTTCGCACAGATTCTTCGCCGTTTGATTGTCTTTCTCGCTCACGTAAAATGTCACACATTTTTATGGCGCGGACTTTGAATTTCTTGTAGCGTTTTCTTTCGTCTTTTGTCATTGGGACTAAAAAAAAAAACAAAAAAAAAATGGAGGCAAAAGAACTGATCGATTCGATACAGAAGAGTGAGCGATTTGAAGGTCGACTCACTCTTATGGCAGTAAATATAGTCAAAACTTTGTAAAAATAATCACAAGGGACAACAGGATGATTGTAGGGGCTTAATATTCGATCCCACACAACTTGAAAATTATAATTTTGAGCTCTCTAAAGTTTCGCATGCGAATTTCTTTCTTTTGTTCTCCTATTCATTCGTACATACACATGTTTAACTCGCCGATTGCATATTCCTCTACAGAAATTTGTGCGACTTCCAGAACATTCAATCACTTCAGCCACTAAAACGTTGGCAACAGGACCCAATTAGGTAAATATACCTATAAATACAAATTTAAAGGTTCGAAAATAATGTGGCCTTTACGGGCTACGATTGAGCATGCCAGATTCCTCATTCGTTTCTTGGATTCCTAATTGAAGTTCAACAATGAAACCACTCGTTGGAAGCCGTGCCGTAATGGTTAACTATAATCTATAAGTAAAATAAAATGTCTGTAGAAGGCAAAAAAAAAAAAAAAAATGGCACAATGCAGTCAAGACGTGAACAAACGAAGTAAAAACAAAGAAAAAAAAATAGATTTAAAAAAAAACAAAAAAATATAATAAAAAAAAAACCGAAATAAGAGAAGACAAAAAGTGAAAATAGAATCTCTGCTTGCTTTTAAAATCTGGTTCACACAATTCAATGGGCATCTAGGCTACCATAGAGCTTAACCGCGATTTCATTCCATCATGGAATTATTGCGGCCTGTGACGATTTACTGCGACTGCTGATTAGCTGGCGAGATTGTGAGCAGCAGCAGCCGCCGCCACTGACCGACTGACCGTTCACCAGCACGGTATTCTGACATAATCCGTTGATAGTTAAGACTCGCTCTGACAAACAGAAATTCCGTCGTGCACACACACACACAAACACACGCATACATGCGCATAGTTGCATGATGGCAAGGGCTCTTCGACTTGCCAGGATCCTATGCCATGCAATTTGGGAATGGAATTGGCGCAGCATTTCATTGCACTTTCACTAAGTAGCGGATAAAATGGGGTCGTGGTGGGGGGAATTTGATGTAACAGCCACACACATGCACATATATACCCCTGTTCATTCGAACGAACATACAAATGTGTGGAAAAAGTTGGTCAAATCGGTTCGGTTCAGTTCAGCTCAGCTCAACTTAGCCCATCTCAGCTCCAATCCGTTTATTCTGTTCTGTTCCGCTCGGACCGACTGCAGTAGCGACCCAATTTACCATAGGAAGCCAATGCACATTCATGTCACAAACTCTGATATGAGCCATAACGCCATCTGCTAAGTTGCCAACTAGCTAAAATATGAATTCAATTGCCATGGAGATGGAAAATCGAGGAATGGGCAACGGAGAAAGCCGACGTGGATGAATCTTAGCAAAAGACCAAAGAAGGTGGCAGGCAAAAGAGTCACGGACGAGTGAACTACCAAGTATTGTCAATAAAGTTGGATGAAAAACAATGCTAAATCGATACAGGATACAGAATACAAAGATTGGAGAACAAACCATGGAGAATGTGCCAGGATGTTTTTTCTTCTTCTTTTTCTTTTTTTACGTGAGCGAAAGCCGAGATTGCACTTTCATTTAGATGCCAGCTACCAATGCTGAGAGTAGGGCAACTAAAATGGGTTGGATGCTTTCGTTTCAGGCTCGCTGCCAAGCGCAATCATTGAAAATGAAACCGGCAGAGGCAAAAAAAAAAACAAAAAAACAAAAAACAAGAATGGAAAATGGAACGACCTGAGCTGGCTGCCTGACAGCTGGCGGTAATACATCAGTGACCGTCCGACCGATTAACTTAAGTTGATGCTCCTTCTACAACAGAAGCACCAGCGGAAACAACGGCACGAGCAACAACAACAGCAACAGCAGGGACATAGGCAGATTGTCCTGAGCCTGCACTCAGAGTGCTACTCGAATGCAAATGCCAACTCAAGACCCAACGCCAGAGATCGACTCATTACAAAAAAATACGCTATAAAAAAAGGAAAATCGAGAAGAAATAATAATAAAACAAAACAAAAGAGAATAGATCTACAACAATGCAAAAACAAAAACAAGAACCGAGAAATTTGTAATAGAAAAACAACAGCAGCAACAAAAAACAAAAACACAAAAAAAAAAAAAACAATAAACAAACAAAGCGATACAGTATTATAAATGTAAATGAAAGAAAAAAGCGAATAAAAAGCAAAATAAGAATACTAACGAAATGAAGAAGAAGAGGGAAGAAAAGCTAAAAGTCGGTCAGAAGATTTTGAAAGACAAGAAAGCGACGGAGATGTATGTATTTTATTATGCTGGCCAAACGAGGAGGTAAGGAGGCATGGTTGGCGCAGGAGGATGAGGATGAGGACGAGGAGGAGGAGGTTGACGTGGCCAACATTAGAATTGCAACAAAACGGAGCAAGAATGCTAGTAACAAAGGGAAAGCAAAAGTAACAACAAAACGCATCAACAGCAACAACACCAACAACACCAACAACAAAAACAACAACAGAAACAGTACCTAAATGAAATATAGAAAAACCATAAGCAGCGAGGCGTGTATCGAAGATAAGGCAAGACGAGAGGAGAGGAGGCACAGCCAGGCGAGACGAGGCGAGGCGAGGCGAGGTAGAGTGCGATGCGGCTCTCGGAGGTTGAATTAGAAAGCCGCGACCCACAATTCGAAAAGGGAACGCACAAGATTCGGAAGCTCGTAGCATGCATCTCTGTCGTTGAGTGGAATTAAACGCGAGTTAATACACTCAAAATGCAATGCGATGCGCTGGATGGCGCGGCGTGGCGCGGCGAGCCGTGGCGAGGCAAGGCATAGCAGGGCGATTGAGCGAATGAGGTCAGGGATGCTGCCAAGAAAGAAATGAAGAAAGATCCAAGGCTCTAATTTTCTCTTTTCCTTTGTTGTGTCGTTTCGTTTAAAATACAATTAAAGTGTTCCTTCAACCTTTCGAGCCAACTTTTTTTGTTCGGTAATTTAATAATATACCTTGTTATTTTTAGTCGATGAGGGAGAGACACGAAAATATCTGTTCGCGCTCTGTTAAGAGTTCGGTCCGAAGAAACAAATTCCAATCGAACATTAAACGCGAGTAGCTCAAGCTGAGCGGGCTTAAATTCGATTATGAATTCATGGTTCTTTGTCGGAAACATTTACCTTTCGTCCCCTTCTTCCCCTTTTCGGCGTTTCCCAATTAGCCCTATTGCCGCTTTGCTCTTTTGCCTTGTGAGCCTTAACTCAAAAACGTAACGGAAAACAAAGAGAACAAGAAAAGCACTCATAAACAGGAAAATTTCACTCGCTAATGTGTGCGGGCGATGAATTGGAAACGATTGAAGGACCACAAAAGAGCCACTTTGCGATTGAATTCAATCGGAATCGAATTGGATTCAGATTGGAATTGGAATTCGAATCGGAATTGGAATTGAATATGGCATCAAAACAACGGTTGAACCCAAATTGAAGATTTAAGTGCCGAATTTATTATACATATATAATTTATTGAGTGTACTATTTGATTTTTGTTAGATTAGTCTTAATTGATAGACAGTCCTTGTGGGAGGGCCCACAATTATATTGATCAATTGATACTTGATGTTCAATTTTCCACATTCGAATGCACTCAGGCAATCAAGCTTTCATTTCAGAGCTATGATTTTGATGGATTTTATTTTTTTTGCACTAATATTTCAAGTGATGATGTGTACATAGGCTTGAGAAAGGATCTTAAATAAGGGTGGAATAATCGGTAAATACGGTTTCGTTCATGTGAGCACATTGAGATGCAAGAGATGCAGACAGATTTGAGCAGGGGAGCAGGGAAAAGGGAATGGGAAGGAGGAAAGAGAGAGGAGATGAGCGAGAGGAGATGAGCGAGAGGAGATGAGAGAGAGGAGATGAGAGAGAGGAGATGAGAGAAAGGAGATGAGAGAGAGGAGATGAGAGAGAGGTGATGAGAGAGAGGAGATGAGAGAGAGGAGATGAGAGAGAGAGAAGATGAGAGAGAGGAGATGAGAGAGAGGAGATGAGAGAGAGGAGATGAGAGAGAGGAGATGAGAGAGAGGAGATCAGAGAGAGGAGATCAGAGAGAGGAGATGAGAGAGAGGAGATGAGAGAGAGGAGATGGGAGAGAGGAGATGAGAGAGAGGAGATGAGAGAGATGAGATGAGAGAGAGAGAGAGAGAGAGAGAGATATAGAGAAGAAGTAAGAAAAAGTTAAAACAAGTGATAAAGTAGAATCAAAAAGGCGAAAAGTGAGAGAGGAGCAGAAGGGGGCAGTAAGTCAGAGAGTGAAAGAGAGTGCAAGATAATGCAAGAAAGTCCAAGAGAGTGCAAGAGTGTGAAAGAGAGTGAAAGATAGAAAAGGTTAGACAGGGCAAAAAATGCGAGAAAAGGAGAAAAAAAAAAAGAAAAATGAAGAGCAAAAGATAGAAAAAGATAGAAAAGGATAAAAGGAGAAACAAAGGAGAAAACGAAAAGAAAATAGAGCGGAAAGCGAGGAAAAAGATCTAAAGAGAGAAAAACAGAAAAGAGATACCGGTAGGAAGGGAAAGAATAAAGGAGTAAAAGGAGCAAGAAAGATATATATAGAGAGAAATGAGGATTAGAAAAAGGTAGAAAGATAAACGGGAAAAGATATAGAGTAGTAGTATGTATAGGGCGAGAAATATAGAGAAATTGAGATATCACATTGGAGAAAAAGAGAATGTAAGAAAAGAAGGGGGAGAGGAAAAAAAGATAGTGAAGAAGGAGATAAGGGGAAGTCAAGCGAAGACAAATTGAGACAAATTTAGAGAGAAAGATTGAGAGAGATGAAAAAAAGAGAAAGAGGATGAGTTATAAGTATCATAAAATCTGACAATGAGAAAGTGAGACGTGGTGAAATATGAAGTGTCACAACCGTTTAACGATTCATTTCACTTAATTGTAACAAAGTAACAAATGAAATTGCCGTTTTGCTCACACTTGGGAGCTAGCTCATACTTAGACGAATCTTTTTTCTTTAAAGTACCTTAACTTCTAGACTTCCAAGAGAGATGGAAATTTAATTTGGGAAAAAAAGAAGCAAATATTTGCATTCTCAATTCTCGGTTGTATGCTCGCGGGAAGTTTGTTCAAAATTTTCCGACGATTCTTCTTCTTCTTCTTCTTTCTTCTTCGTGCGATCTGATTGTCACGGGCGCTATGCTCTCGCAAAGAACAAAGCCAACAGCATGAGGAACAGCAAAGGCGAAGCCAAAGACGAACGCAACGCAACGCAGTGTAACGCAACGAAATGTTATTTGGTAGCAAAATATGGAAGGATACCGGGGCAAGGTGGGGCGGGGCGTTGGCCTGGGTTGTGTTTTCATTAGACAAATTGTTGGAGGTTTCTGTTATGAGAGTTCAAAAGTTAGACGCACAAATGCTCGTAAATAGCAACAGTAGTTCGTTTCGTTTGCCTGTGTCTGTGCCTGTCTGTCTTGCTGCGTAATGAGCAGAACGAGTTGGAGGCAACGCGCAGAAACTTATTCTTTGTCTTTGAATTCTCATTTACATTTTGTCTATTTCATTCTTCCCTCACGTTTTGCCCTTCTTTCTTTTGTTTTACTTTCTATTTTTGGTCTTATTTTTTATTTGGAAACATTTCGGAGCATGTAGGATGGAAATTTTGATTGCTAATAGAAAATGTTCGGTTCAATCATTAACTTAACAATACAGAGCAATGGGAATGCTTACTTTGAGGGGGAAAATCAATTTGGATGACTTTCTTTTGAGCAGAAAATTGAACTCCCTAACTTTTTTTGTAACTTTTTTTTTTTTTTTTTGTTTTGTTTTGTTTTGAATGCTAAAAATGAAAAGAAAACTTTGAAGGAACTTTTCCACATAATTTGAGAGAAGTAACTTTTGCGTCGATTGGGCTTAAATCAAATCAAAAATTATATTCCTTTCATAATATCTCGAAAGTCTACCTTAAATGCATTAATTTAAGATGCCGAAATGAATTCATCTCCTCATTTTTTTTTAATGATTTATTTACAATGCACACATAACACTAGTTTACAAAAAAAAAAGAGCAGAGACGAAATGATGGTTTTTTAGACTAAATTGGGGTCGCTGATCACGAAAATGGTGATCCGTTAGTTTTTCCAAAGAATAGTTTTTGAGATATACGCAAAAAACGTGTTTTTTTTTTTGGTTACTTAATAAGATTTTGCCAAAGAACTCAAAAACTACCCGCCCAAATAACATAAACAAATTTATTAGTCTAAAGCAGAAAACTCTCCCCTTCGCAACGATGTATCATTTGTAACAATCAGTGTTATAGTTTTTAAGCTATAGACATTTGAACTTGCAAAAGTTTGATTTTTTAAGGTTTTTTTTTTTTTTTTTTAATTTGCAAGAGTTCATTTTAACTTTTAAGTACTACAAACATTTTTAAAATTTTTTTTCTGATTAGTAACTAAAACAGAAACACGATGTGCGTATATCTCAAAACTATCTTTGGAAAATAAACGGATCCATTCTGGTCGTAGATCAGCGAACCCAATTTAGGGTAATTTTCGATGATTTCGTCTCTGCTCTGGCGATTAAGTCTTAAATTCTGTAAACTAGTGTAATCGAATATTGCGTAAGTAATTGCCAATTTGAGCCATTATGTTTTGTAATGCTTCATTCACGGGAATAATAAATAGATGAGTGTTGTAATTTGTGTGTTGCATTTAATTTGTTGCGGTTCAAATTTCACAGGCATTAAGTCGAAGTTGATTCGAGTGGAATTCACTAATTTACAATTAAATACATCCGTGAAGTGTGAATAGATTTTGAGCTGTTCTAGTAATCGAAAAAAAAAAACAAAAATATGTTATTAATCAGAATGAATGAATGAATGCGGCTATGGCAGGAACTAGAATTAAAAAAATTTTTTTTAAATTGACAAAATGGCGCAATTTTTTATTTCAACCATCAAAAACTCCCCTTTTTTTGACCATTTTTTTGATGAAAAAATATGAAGTTCTTGAAATAAAAATTCGATTCTAGTTCGGGCCATAGCCATTGATGTTATGAATAACATATAAAAATTCCAGACAAATCGGTTCGATGGTTTTTTGTTTTCATTCACACCAGGTCAAAAGAAGTAGTTTTGAGATAAACGGGTTCAAAGTTGCTTTGATCAAGCGCGCTGCCTGCTGTCTCCACCTTCTAAAAAGGCTGTAGCAAAACAAATATTGTCAATATTTTCACGAAACTTTGCCAGCATATTCTTAAAAGTCTATTCTTCCGAAATATATAAAAAAAAACCACCAATTTTCAAAAAATTCTAGACCAGAAGGTCCCCTTAAGCATATATAAAAAACTAAATTTCTCCAAAAGTGGTTTAAAAAGTAAAGAAGTTATAAGAGATTTTCCACATTTACTCATAGACGTCGGAGAACTAAAAACAACCGGGCCTACTTCAATGTTACTGAAAGCAATAGTTTTTGAGTTCTTATTAAGTAACTAAAAAAAAAACACGATGTTTGCGTATATCTCAAAAACTATTCTTTGGAAAAATAAACGGATGCCATTTTCGTGATCAGCGACCTCCAATTTAGTCTAAAAACGATCATTTCGTCTCTGCTCTGGCGAAAGTCTTAAATTCTGTAAACTAGTGTAATCGAATATTGCGTGTAATTGCCAATTTGAAGCCATTATGTTTTGTAATGCCTCCATTCACGGGATATATATAGATGAGTGTTGATTTGTGTGTTGCATTTAATTTGTTGCGGTTCAAATTTCACAGGCATTAAGTCGAAGTTATTCGAGTGCAATTCACTAATTTACAATTAAAATAACTCCTTTAAGTGTGCAATTACATTTTGAAGGGATTATATGTATTTGTAAAGGCATGCACGTTCACACACAGTCATACATATGGGTGCGCTTATGTTGCTTGGAAACGTTTTAATCGTCTTTGTTGTATTTGTTGTTTTTGATGTTGGTGTTGGTGTTCGTCGCTATTGTTGATGTTGATGGTATTTGCCTGTTCCGAGTATTTGCGTTGCGTCAGTTGCGGATATTTTCGATTCTTATTTACCGTTGTGAGCCCATTAAAACGGCGGCTCTTCAGGGACTGTTCTTGTAGGGCCCGTCAAACAAACTGGGCGGGAAAAATATCACGAAAATCTATAGAAAAATATACAGTGTTGCTCATGCAGGTTCCCAAAAAAGTCTTCGTACATTTTGCGATCACAAAATAATTTCCGGTGTTAAATGAACGACCCTTCTTAGGCGCTTCCCAAAATTTACGTTTATTCATATACTGTACATATATATGCGAAGAAAAATCCAATGAGAAAGTTTCCAACCACTAAGCGCATCGGATGAACTGGAATTTTTCAAGCTTTCAGAAAAGGAGTTAATAATATTATTTAAGGGATTTTTATAAAAATACAGGGGTGATTTCTTGTCCAGTTGTATATAGGCAGACAGGTAGATTGGATTTGCACTCATTGTTCCTTGTTACACTAATTCATCTATTATGAGCACAGAGAAAAATCATTTTGATGCATACCCAGACAACATATACGGAGTGTCTCTTAATATGAGTATGAAAGGACTCCTTTTAAAGCACAACGACGAAGTTTTTTCACATTTCTCCGAATGGGAGTATTAAAGGACTCCTAACGGAACATTTCGAAGTAGTGCTTTTGTCAAGGCCTCGAAGAAACTATGCCTAGGAGCATTTAGGGAGACCAAACGAGTCATTTAAAAAAAATACATGTCTGAAAGAGGGTCTAAACAGACTCTTAAGGAGCATTCTAGCAATCGTGAGAGATCGCAAAAAGTACACTGTTTCCGTATATAGGTCCGTGTTCTTTTCTCCGAAAACTACGCTCATTTGGAGCGCCTGTCGGAGTGCTTTAGGAGCATTTGATTTCCGGAAAAAGAGTCCAAAGGAACGCCGTGCGGACTCTTTTGGTTTACTGGTATCAATCACAAGTATTGCCGAGAAGTATGCAACATTTTTTTTATTTCGTAATTTTTAAGGATAAATAAGCTCTATTTTCGGACATTTTTATAATATAGTATGACCTCCGGAACACTGAAAAAAAAAAAAAACAAACATAACAAACATTTGACGGTGTTATAGTCAGGCGAGCCTGACAATAAAATATCCGACACAGACACACATGTTTAAAAAATTTTTAATCCGCGCCCTTAAAACAGGACCATTAAGAAAGAATATTCTAGAGACTTTTTAAGGCCATACTCGTATACCAACTTTTGCTAAATTTCTTTGCCACTCCCACCATTTCGATTCTTTTGAATTCCAATCGGAGGCTTAAATATGCGCTCAAATTCTAAGTCTCGTTCAAATATTTCAAAAATATCCGATTTAGGGGCAAGTTTTGGAATTTTTGTGACAAATTTCATCAAAATATTTTGAAAAACTCCGGTTTTAGAGCAGTTTTTGTGATTTTCATAACAGACCCTAGTACTGGAGGTACCCCTAAAAATGGTCCGATCGGGTCCATTCTCGAACTTGTTCTCACTCATGTCCCATGTGAGCACGCATACCATCAAGATAGCTCAACTTCTTCGATAAGAAAACTGTATACAGGACAGACAGATGGACAGACGGACGGACAGACGGGCATGCCTTGTTCAAATCTCCTGCTGACGATGATCGTTTCCATATATGTATATTTTGTATAGTCTATCTCGACTGGTTCTGGGTGTTACACGCAACCACATAAACGCTTCCACAGGAGCATGTATTGCTTTTGAAAACAAATCGCTTTAAAAATAATTTTATAATTTATTTTTGAGTAACTTTCTTTATTTGGGCTTTTGAATCATAATTCTCTCTCATTCATGACTGAGACATGATTTTTCCAAAATTCCTCTAAATTATACACTTTTTTCAAGGATATTCAAGGAATATAGAATATAGAGAGCCAAAATTCGGCACAAATTCATTTCAGTATTTCAGAATTTCATTGACTTAAAGAGCAACCACAACTTTAGTCGAAATCAGCTGCGGAGGCCAAATCACTATGCTTATAGTGCTATACCCATCTGCCTGCTCAATTCTCATTTCCCATTTCGTAAAATATGCGAAGCTGCATGACCAGTACAGTCCCATTTATGATTTTTATTAGCAGGACTCGAATTTTGTTGCATTTCGAAATATAAAGCATACTTTATGGAGTTCGAATTTTGTTGAACTCACATAAAGTTAAAATTCAAATCGATTTTAAACTTCAATATGAATTTTTTTGAAGTTAGAAAAGCGGTTTGAAGCACAAAATGTTTGCCCCATAAAGTATGCTTTAAATCTATAAGTGCAACAAAATCCGAGCCCTGTTTATTAACTTCAGAGATGTGTAAATTTTTTCCGCACTTGGGCCTTATATTTCATTTGTTGAACCAGCCCGTGGATGATTATTTGAAAAGTGTTAAAGTATTTAATCAATAAATTGTGGCACTCAACGAAATTATCATTAATTTTTCATTAGCGTAAACATATTTTAATATGGCGTATGCAAACAAAGGAGAATCCCTTGTGTGTGTACGTGTGCGTGTGCGTGTGCCTCATTGTGGGGCTTAATACGATCAAGTATTTATAATTACTGATATTCAAAAGCACCGAAAACGTTAAAGTAAGTTGGAACAAGCTAATTGGATGCACACACGAAGTGGTGTGTACGTTGCGTGTTGGCGTACACGCACCAGCCAGCCAGGAGTAGTCAACGCATGCATTAAGGCAAGGGATTATCTGGTGACTGATATTTTCCTCTTTTTCATTGAATATTTTTAAAACTTTAATATTTTCGATATAATATATTCTCGCAAAAATTTTTATACCCGACACACTCTGTGTCGAGGGTATATTGCGTTTGTGTGGTTGTGTGTAACTTCCAGAACTAGTCGAGATAGACCATACAAAATGTCTATAGAAATGATCAGCGTCACCAGGAGATTCGATTTAGACATGTCCGTCTGTCTGTCTGTCTGTCTGTTTGTATACAGTTATCTTATCGAAGGAGTTGAGCTATCTTGATGAAATTTGATATGCGTGCTCACGGGACATGAGTAAGAACAAGTTTGAGAATGGACCCGATCGGACCATTTTTAGGGGTACCTCTAGTACTAGGGTCTGTTACGAAAATCACAGAAACTGCTCTAAATCCAGAGTTTTTCAAGATATTTTGATGAAATTTGGTATTTGAACATGTTTAAAGGCAAGTAATATGATTTCAAAAATTGGAAAAGTGGGCGTGGCAGAAGGGCGGTCTTCGAAAAATCTCTCTTACACCCGGAATTTAAGTGGGACTTGAAATTTTAAATTTGGCACTTATACTTCCTTTGTGGCCATAAACATCCTCCCAAAAAATTATCTTGATCGGTCCATTATAACGGATACCTCTAATACTAGGGTCTGTCACGAAAATCCCAAAATCAGACTTTTTCGAAATGTTTGAATAAAACTTAGAATTTGAGCGTATATTTTAGCCTCCGATCAGAATTGAAAAGAAATGGAAAACTGGGCGTGGCAAAGGGGCGGTTTTCATCAAGAAATTTAACAAAAGTCAGTATATGGGGGGGGGGGGGCCCTAATGGCCTTAAAAACCTGTTGAATATTCTTTCTTAGTGGTCCTGTTTTTTGGGGGGCGCGGTCTAAAAATTATTTAAACATGTGTGTCTGTGTCGGGTATTTTATTGTCAGGCTCGCCTGGCTATTAACACCCTTACTGGTTTGAGCTTAGTCTTATTTATTTCTTTTGAAAAATTTGTCAAAACGGCTCAACTGATAAAAATACAAATCGACCAAAAAAATAAAAACATTCTTCTGTCATTAAATCTATTTTAACCTTGCCGAGCCGGGGACCATGTCAAATATTCACTAGCCCATCTATATGCGCACTTTCAAATACCTATCGAGCGTTTTTATTAGTTTAATGAAATTTTTAAAAATTTAATAAAGCATTTTTTTTCACAAAGCGCCCTTTGACCTCTTGTTGTGCCGTGAATTCAAAGGATTTTTTTTTTTTTTTTTTGCTTTTAGTCTGAAAATTAAATGAAATATTTTCGCTAGCGATTTTAAGAACGCGCCTTAATCAATATTTATTTAAATTTCGAATATCGTTGAACGGAAATGATTTGGTTAAGCGTGCTTTTCGCAGTGGCGAATCCAATGTGGAAGCCTACGGTTCAAATTTTAATATTCTTTAGTAAAGCTTTGAAAATTTACGCGTTTTTAATTGCGAGAGAACAGCTTTAAAGGGGAGAAAATTGGAAAATAATGTGAAATGTTTCATTAAAAAATGTTCAGCTTACCTCTTTTGCTTTATCCAGGTATTGCTTATGATTTTACGGAAGTGCTTATTGCTTTCAGTGTATTTTTCTTTTGTCCGGCACTGTTATTCGCCGAAGAAGAGCTTAGATAGAGGACAACACACTGCAAAGAGAACGAAAAAAAAGAAAAAAAATTAAAAATTGAAGTGTATTAAATAAAATAAACTGTCAATGAAAAGAAGATTTAATGCAATGGATTTGATAATCATCATTTTCTTATTCTTATTCGCTCGTTCAGTTTATTTCATTATTTTATTTTAAATTTTTCTTTCCTTCATTTTGTGTTTTTCCTCGAAGCAAAAATGTAGTGAAAAACGTCAGCACGCAACAAATTTAGTGGCGTATCAATTTACATAAGCTAGCCATTAATTATTTTGATACTGTATCTATTCTTTATATATTTTTTCGTATTCAAAATACATGTCGTCGTTTTCGGGTCTGAGTCTTGCCTTTCGAAATTCCTTTGCTGGCATGTCCTGCTGTCGGCCATAAGTACCTACTGTTCGCATTATTTCAATCGGCCGTGGGGATTGTTGTTGCTTTTGTCTGCGGATTTGTTTGTTTTTTTTTTTTTTTTGCATAAGAGAACAAGAGAAGCTAATTTGTTAGACAATAAAGAAAGCTTCGTTCGTTAAATAAGAACCTCTTAAGTGGGATTCGTGCGTATTTTGTTCATTTGTCATTTTTATCTCAAAACTGTTTTGCATCATTTAATACGTATTAAATTTAATTTAATTTTATTCGAAGATGAAAAAATCACAAAAGAAAATTTATATTTACGTTCTATTGTAAATTTTGGGAGACTTATCCCATTGTAGCAAAAAATCAAATCGTTTCGAATTGACAATCAAAATGTGATGGACGAACGGAACGGACGAACAACGGCAGGGCAAATTAACCCTTTCGTTTCATCTTTGTTGATTACACTGTGATAGTCGAAAACAAGTAAGAAAGCTAAAGTCGGTCAAGCCCGACTTTGAAATACCCAGCGTCCCGACATTATGAGCGCACTATGTTTTGCTTCTCTATTTGTGGGCGTGGCAGTGGGAGGGCAACATAAATTATTTCCCTACACCTTTCATTCGCCTTGGTGAACCTATGTTGCGAATTTGAAGCTTCTACGCCTTCTACTTCGGAAGTTACGAAAAATCTTTATTTGTGGGCGTGGCAGTGGGCGGGCCACAAAAAATTTTTTCCTGCACCTTTCATTCGCCTTGGTGAACCTATGTTGCGAATTCGAAGCTTCTACGCCTTTTACTTCGGAAGTTACGAAAAATCTTCATTTGTGGGCGTGGCAGAGGGCGGGCTACATAAATTTTTGTTCCTACACCTTTCATTTGCCTTGGTCAACCTATGCTGCGAATTTGAAGCTTCTACGCCTTTTACTTCGGAAGTTATGAAAATTCTCTATTTGTGGGCGTGGCAGTGGGCGGGCTACATAAATTTTTGTTCCTACACCTTTCATTTGCCTTGGTCAACCTATGCTGCGAATTTGAAGCTTCTACGCCTTTTACTTCGGAAGTTATGAAAATTCTCTATTTGTGGGCGTGGCAGTGGGCGGGCTACATAAATTTTTGTTCCTACACCTTTCATTTGCCTTGGTCAACCTATGCTGCGAATTTGAAGCTTCTACGCCGTTTACTTCGGAAGTTACGATAAGACCTTATTTTTGGGCTTATTTGTGGGCGTGGCTCGAGGAGGGCGGCGTCCATTTTTTTGCCAAAAAATGTCCCTTTTCGTAGTTTACCAGCACACCAAATATCAATGGAATGTGTTGAGTGGTTCGCAAGTTACAAGCATTTTATTGAAAACACAATAAATTCATTTGTGGGCGTGGCAGTGGGCGGATGTCTCCCATTTTTACTTAGGATCACACTCGGTTCCCGATATACCTGTGTGCCAAATTTCGACTTGATTGGTCCAGCCGTTTCGGAGGAGATCCGACCACGGACGGACGGACAGACGGACAGACGGACAGACGGACAGACGGACAGACGACAGACGGACAGACGGACAGACGGACATGTCTAAATCGATTCAGTTTTTTGATCCTGATCATTTCTATATATATTTTTCTATATCTCCGGAGCTTAATTCTCCCTGTTACAAGATTTGCACAAAACTAATATACCCCGCTTACGCTGGGTATAAAAAGACAAGGTCGGAATCAACGGATTCCCCTTATTTCGGGCACGAGAAATCGAACTGTATCATTAGTTTTTTGAGTTATCGGTAAGCCTTCATACGATTTTTTTTAAAATTTTTTTTTTGGCAATTTTTTGGACCATATCTATGGATGTGTTGAGGTTTTATATTCTTAACTGACATCGCAATGTACTCTGAGATATCCCAAGTAATTCTTTCGAAGACACTTTTCTAATAAAATGCCGCGTTGGAGAGCTATAACCATTTAAAACTAAAAAAAAAATCCATAATTTTGTTAGAATTTTAAACATTTCGAAGCATACTTCAGAGGGTTTTCATATAAAAAATACTAAGCTTTGGAAAAAAAAAATAGATAATTTTCGAGTTTTAAAAGGGTATAGCTTCCCAATGCGGCACTTTATCATGACGATGTGTCCGAGAGAATTACATGGGATATCTCTGTGTACATTGCGATGTCAGTTAAGAATATCAAACCTCAACACATCCATAGATATGGATAAAAAAATGGCCAAAAAAAACTTTAAAAAAAATAAATCGTATGAAGGCTTACCGATAACTCAAAAAACTAATGATACAGTTCGATTTCTCGTGCCTGAAATAAGGGGAATCCGTTGATTCCGACCTTGTGTTCGAAAATGTTTGAAAACAACTATCACAGTGTTATCAAACAAAATAATTTTTATTATCTGTTTTCTTATTACCTCGGATCCTGTTATTTTCATAAACAGAAATAAATTTCCATATCCTTGCATTTTCTAGTGATTTTTGGGCATGATAAATCGTACAGCTCTACTGATCGTATTTTCAGAGTAACCAATTACTTGAGACTCTTACTTGACGAACTGTTTACAAATTGTGGAAGTAAAGTCATCAAAATTAAGCATCGTTTCCAAAGAACACTTCAGACAGACATAGCAACGTCCTACCTTCGACCTGTACTCCATAGGTTCTCATAAACGACTGACCTGTTATTTCTCGCTCCTAATGCGTTCAAACAATCGAAACAGTTCCGGTTAACAATTTAAAGCACAAGGAACGATCAAAAAGTGCAATAGCTTAAATCAGTGGACTTAAAAGATAGATTTTTACCATATGACATCAAATGAGCGAAAGAGTTAAAAGACATTTATGATCTTTAGTGGGATCTGTGGGGCAGAAAAGTGGTCAGGGATATATTATGGGACCTTATAAGACCCAGTTTTTGTTTTAAGAAGCCTTTTTCTGACACATTCAGGGGAATATTTCCCAAAAAAAAAAATTTACAAAAGTGGAGCAAAGCTGAGTCGCCAACAAAATAACTGATGAGTTGAAGGACGAAACAAAGAAAACGTCCTGTTTTTTTTTTTTTACAAAATTCTCGAAAAAAACGAAACGGAAATGAAAGCGTTGATAAAAGCGTTGGGAAAGTAAAAAGAAAAATATTCTTCTATCGCTTCACCAAGCACTCGAACGCTAGAGAAACAAACAAAAAAAAAGCACTTCATTGGCTTTATTTTGTATTTTGAAAGCTTAAAAAATAAAAGCCAAACTTGAAAGCGAAAGTGTACACTTTTTGGATTAGGGCAAGCGCGAACACACAAGAGCACGCCCTTTGATGTTTTCTAGCTCAACGTTGGCATTCGACCCTGAATTCATCGTTGACCGTTGCAGCAATAAGAAAAAGGCAGCGCAAAAGAGCCCCGTGTTGCTTACAATGACACGGGGGGAACCAGGGACATAAACAAACGAAAGTTCAAATTTCGCCTTTTGTCCACGAACGGGAGCAGTAGCAGCAGGAGAAACATTTCTCTGTATGCGAATTTGTGTGATTTGAAGCGATTTTGCTTGGGAAACCAACTAAAAAATATTTCAAAATTAAAGTGTTTCTGTAGCCAAAGCATGTCTCTCAAACATAGGGTCGAGAATACTCTTTGTTTCGAGCATACTCAACAAACCCACTTTGAATGCAACATCAAGTAATATACCTCCTTGTGAGCACACACGTTCACACGAACAAACGCTCGTGACAAGCGTGAGTCAGTTGAATTGACGCGAAAAAATTTTACACTCGCAGCCAAGAAGCAAAGTGCCTACAAATTGAGTTTATAACTCAGTATTTGCATATAGGATAAATGTTTAATTCGAAATAACGAAGAGAGAGAAAAATCGAGGCCGAGGTCGAATTTTTATTTTGGGGCTTCTTGTTGACTTTTCCCAAAAGAAGCAAAATAGCTCCAGAGATAAGTGAATAAATTAAACTTGTGCAAAAAATCCGCGCTTTTGTAGGAAAGAAAAAATCCGCCATTGTCTAGAAATCGAATCTGAAATTTAAAAAAATTCGAAATCAATTATAAAGTCTTGTAAAATCCCCTTTGAATTTATCCCCAACCGGCTGGAAATTGCCAAGAAAAATCTAGTCAATAGCTAAGGCCTAGCTGGATTTGCCCGATTAGACAAGCTTGGCTTAGCAAGCGAAGGCCTTGCAAGAACCTAGAGAGAAAATTTGGGACAAAACTTTTTTTATATAATTCTCACTTAGTTGAAATTCGTGGAAATATAAAGGGTGTACTTTGTGTGTTCAGCGTCAGCTTTGTGCAGAGGCGATAACGTAACAAATGAGGTGCGAACTAGGTGAGAACTTTAATAAATCTTTATGTAAAAATAAAGTGATTGACATATGGTCTAGGCGCTAGATAGACTTTAATAGCTAAGCCCAAGATATTAGCTTCGTAGGGCCTTGCTAGCACCGAAGTAGATTTTCCAGCCGGGCAGCTAAAATGAGAATCTATTCTTAGAGCTCATTTTAGCTGCGGATAAATTAAAACAAGTACACTGAAAGAAATATCGGCAGTAGTATTGAATAAAAATTTTCGTAAATATTTGAATACGAATTTTAGTCAATATAACGAATTTTCTTCATGCTGACGAAAATATTTGTTATATTGCAGAAATTTTGTGAATGGAACGAAAAAAAATTCTTCAATATGAGTTAAATAGTTTAATCAATATAACAAAATTTCTTCATAGGTACGAAAACATTTCTTCATACTGAAGAAATTTTCTTACATATGACAAAAGCTTTCGTAGGACATTTTAAAATTTAGAATTTTCGTATAAATGAAGAAATTTTTTCAATATGACGTAATTTGTTTGTTAATATGAAGAAATTTCGTTAATATAACAAAACGTATTCGTGAATATAAAGAAATTATTTTCGTAAATATGAAGAAATTTTTTCAATATGACGAAGAAATTGTCTTAAAATTAATTTATATATTAAAAATATCGAATTTATTTCGTATAAATAAAGAAATTTCTTCAATATGACTAATGTAATTCTTGAAATATGAAGAATTTCTTCAATATTACGAAAAAGTAAATATTTTTAAGAAGTTCTTGGGGTTGATGAGTCTTAATTCAGAAGATTCAGCGTCATAAGCAAAGTTCGTCCATGAAGTGAAAGCGCGTCTTTTATGGAAGCAGAGAAATTGTGTTTAATTTGAAAATTGAAAGAAAATATTGCTCGCGTTCAAAATCGCAGAAAATCTGATAGGTGTGTATTAAGTCACATATATTTTGCGAAGTGTTCCTTTTTTAATAAATTAAAATTTTTTAAAGTGCCACATTGACGGGGAGACGCTTCTGCATATGAGTAGCTTCATATTTCGTACTGGATCCGGTGACACTCAGCACAATATCAAACTTTTTAATGCTTAATTTTGGAATATAATTGTAAAATATAGTACAGAAAATATAATATCTATATATAATATTGATCTTTGGAGGCATTATAAGAAACGCAATACTAAATAAAAATAATATTAAAATTAATTTCGATGTAATTTACTTTGACTTGACATTTTGGTTTAAAGTATATTTTAAGGGAAAATGCTGCATTATTTTGAAAAATTTCTTTAAGTCCTCTCATAATATTTTAGACTTTTCGTCCTTTTAACGACGCAATCATATATACATAAAATTGTTTTTTAATTCTTATCGCGAGTCTTTATTATTGCTTGCAATGAGAAAGTTAATATAATATACTGTTTTGTGTGTATGATATTTGGACGATTTTCTTGTATATAAAAAATAGCAGATGTGAGACAGGCGGGACTTACAACAGTTAATACATATGATGAAATTTTGAAATATATAAGTATGAAGAAATTTCTTCAATATAACTAAGCAGGGTTGCGTATTTTAATAAATTTCTTCATATTGAAGAAAATCTTTCGTAATATTGAAGAAATTTATTCAATATCAATAATTATTTTCGTAGATATGAAGAAATTTCTTCAATATAACGAAGCAGGATAATATACTTGAAGAAATTTGACTAAAATAATTTCATAGATATGAAGACATTTCTTCAATATTACGAAATTTTTTTCCTGATTTGAATTTCTTCATATTGAATATCGTCTTTATTCATATTGATTGCTTTTTTTAGTTAGCTCTATTTTTACTGCCGTTTCTTCAATAACGCAGCCTATTTCTTCAATATTACCTACGGATTTTTTTCGGTGTAAGAAAGCTAAAGTCGGTCAAGCCCGACTTTGAAATACCCAGCCTCCCGAAATTATTGGCGCACTATGTTTTGCCTCTCCATTTGTGGGCGTGGCAGCGGGCGGGCCACATAAATTTTTGTTCCTACACCTTTCATTCGCCTTGGTCAACCTATGTTGCGAATATGAAGCTTCTACGCCTTTAACTTCACAAGTTACGATAAGCCCTTATTTGTGGGCTTATTTGTGGGCGTGGCTCGAAGAGGACGGCGTCCATTTTTTTTTCCAGGATATGTCCCTTTTCGTAGTTTACCAGTACACCAAATATCAATGAAATGTGTTGAGTGGTTCGCAAGTTACAAGCATTGTACTGAAAATACATTAAAATCATTTGTGGGCGTGGCAGTCTCGGATCATACTCGGATCCCGGTATACATGTGTGCCAAATTTCGACTTGGTTCGTCCAGCCGTTTCGGAGGAGATCCGAACACAGACGGACATGTCTAAATCGATTCTGTTTTTGATCCTGATAATTTCTATATACATTTTTCTATATCTCCGGAGCTTAATTCTCCCTGTTACAAGATTTGCACAAAACTAATATACCCCGCTTACGCTGGGTATAAAAAGGATCTTTGAAGACTTTGTGAATTGCCCAAATGTGATTCCAATAAAAATTGAAGCTATTTCGAAGCGTCTTTGACAGGGGGATTCGATTTCTACAGCATCAAAAAAAGGTCCAAAAAAATTCCCTTGCAGGGCTGACTATGGGTATGGGAATCTCAATCGCAAGAAGCCGCGGAATTAGTGCACTGCACCTTCGATAAAAGTAATTCTCGCCTTAAATTAGTCATTTATTTTCAAGTAATAGTCAGTAATCGAAAAAAAAATTTTTTATATATGCCCTTGGAGCGATATTTTCTCCACTTTTGGATAAAATTTGGATCAAGTGCCAGTGCCTAGGATCCCGCGCATAAAAAAAAATAACTTAAGGAAATATTTCTCTGGATCCCTTTGAAGGCTCAAGTGTTTAGCTGATCCGAACACAAAGCCTACTACTTACATCTGGCTTCAAATTCACGACAGAGTCCTTGATATTTCAATAAGAAAAGAACTTGCTTTATTTGTCCAAATGTCTGTGTCTGTGTCTGCGTCTGTGTTTGATGTCAGCGAATTTCGTTTGTAGGTCTAGGCCGACCATTCGGCATTCGGTATGAACGCTAACCCAGCTATGCTCTTATATTCTTTAACAAAATCATTTTTCCATTGATTTTTCTTTATTTTTCCTTATATTTGAGTTAACATTTTGGGTTCGAATTGCTGGTGTATTATCTTTGCACATCCCCTGTTATTGTCGTCCTAACGCGGTCTGCCGCCACATCGCATTTACAACATTTACTATGAACTAGCCCCATGAACACATATGCCTATCAGTTCACAGCATAACAACGAACACGAATAAACTTTCACTCACGTTTACACGAACGTACACATTCCAAAATACACAAACGCCCAAGCACACATACACATAGTGAAACAAACATACACGACAGCGACAAACAGCCTAACGTTGAGATTAGTTAAGGATTCAAGGACACAAATCTTGTACATATGTACGTCAAATCGCATCGCATATGAACGTTTGTTTGACGATGACACTCAGAAAAAAGGCACGATGAAATAAACATTTTTCGTTCTGCTTCATTTGGTTTTCACAGTTCCTTTCTCTTACAAAGCAAGGCGAATTCGAAAGGCATTTCAGATTTAGAGGGAAAACATTAATTACAACAATACAAGTTGTTGAAATATGTGGAGTTAATTACCTGTTGTTCGACACTCTCATACTGCGCCTTACTGCGCGATTAAAATATATTCGCGAGCAGCGATTTTTGCCATATAAACGGTAAGAACAAATTTTATTCGCGATCACTTTCGCCAGTTTTTTAGAGGAATATTCTGCAGAATGTTTCAAAGAACGGCCAAAATTCCACAAAACTTAATTTTAAAATCTTCTAAAATCAAAAACTTGAGCTCCCACTTTCCCACTAAAGATCATAAATGTCTCTATCATTACGCGGAGATTCCTCTTAAATGGCAACAGTGCTCGCGATTAACTATCTCACGAAAATAAATCGTGAGTAGTGAGACCAATCGCATAATAAAGAAACCGGAAGATGCCACTTTTATTGCAGATTTTGTTATTTTTGACCATCCAACAGCGCCGTTTATTTCAATCATAGGCAAACAGAAGCATTTCATATCAATATCCTTCCGCTTTTGCATTAATTACATTCGCAGGAGAATAACTTCATCCGAGTCCGAGTCCATTTTATTGCATTGAAATGGAAAATTACAAATACTAAAATCATATGCTTTCGTATACATACTTATGTATGTGCTACCAATTCCATTTATTTTTCAGTACGTAAAAACTTAGTATCTCACTCCCTTCTTCAGTCCCCCAATGAAAATAATCCTCAAACACAGCGAGAAGAAGAAGATAAATCGAAGAGCGGAGTTGACGTAATGCAATAAATGAATACAAATAAAAGTCGCAAAAAACTATAAAGGAAAATAAAGTCTAGGTACCCATCTTATTTTTACGTATGAGCAACTTTAAATGGTCACTCCACTCACGTTACTCATACGCAGATCGCGACCGTATTCTTTTTCCATCGCACTCAGATTCCGAATTCGTACGTTCAACTGCAAAATTTCTTTTTAGAGTGTACATATATAAATTTGTAAGACTGGCAGTCGTTAGGTCAAGCGGCTGGGTGTGTTCGTGCGACTTTGTATGTGCGTGCGTATGTGTATGTTCATGGATATGTGTGGTGACGTATGAATCGCTTTGCGTATTATGCAACGCCATGGCATGACAACGGCAAGGCCGCCCGAAAAAAAACATTCACACACACACACACATACACACACACGCAAAAGCACATAAGCACACTCACTCACTTGCTCAATCACACAATGACACGTACATGCATACGCAACGGCAATTTGGGTTAATATACCTTGTGCGACGAGAGCCAGAGCCTTACTCTAAACAGTTCGCGCTGTTTATCATCAGTAGCCGATCTACCATCTGATTGATGGGTGAGACATAAGCAAATAGTAGAAAGCCCGAAGCCTCTTGCCGCGCTCCTTCGAAATGACAACAAAACAATGCTGTTGAAAACATGAACTACTTTTAAGCTGTTAAGTTACGTTACGTTACAATACTTTGACATATGTATGCTGAGCAGTTCCACTTTCACTTTCATTGATTTTTTTTTTTTTTTTAAATTTTATTTTACTCGATTTTATTTTTTCCTTTTTACAACCGTCTTAACGCTGCGTTACAGCACTGCGGCCGCTGAAGTCGTGCTTCCTTTTTTTTTGTGAGCTTCGATTTCGAATTTCTTTTTTTTATTATTTTTTTTTTTAAATGTTATTCAAACATTTTTTATTTCATTTATTTAATTAATTTTTTTTTTTTTTTGAATTTTTTAAAGTCCAATTTCCACACATCATATTCCGTTTGTCCGTTTCACCGTTCACGTTTGGAGCTTGCGAGTCGACTTGAGTGCGTTGCGTGCGTCGGTCAAATGTACGTTCGTTTTGAAAAGAAGTCGTGTTCGTTCTTACTGATTTTTATTATGTGTTGGAATCAGCATCTGTGAACGTCTTGTTGCGTTCGAATTCACATCTCGACTGAATCCGTCAGAGTGCCCACAACCTGCCAGCAGCTGTCCCACGTGAGTCTGCTGGAATTTTTCCTTTTTTTTTGGTTTTTTTTTTCGTTTTTTTTTTTTTTGGCTTTTGGGTTTGCTGGAGCTCGCACTCTGTTCCAGCTCGCTTAAAGTAATTGGAATTTTTCGTAGCATGCTTTGTCGCTCTGTGCCTCGCAAAAAAGAACACACAAGAACAACAACAACAACAACAACATCAACAACAACGACGATGACGACAACGACAGCAAAAACGAAGAGTAGCAACATCTTATGAGGGAGAAAAATTCCCCCAATAATATTGGGAAATTAATTCGCAAGCCAAAATGTGGCACTCTCAATGCCTTCGTTGCGCATTAGGTGCACGCACACACACAACCACACACTCACACACACAGTCACACTCAAATGTACGGTCTCGAATGTACCACCCACAACGAATGGCTTCTTGGCCAAGAGCACGTGCTCGATGTTCGTTGTTGTTTTTACTCTCGCTTCGCATGCTGCTACTTGTCATTGTTGTGTGTTTTGTTTTTATTTTTTATTATTTTTTTATCTTTTTCTTTTATGTGTGTGGTTTTTTCTATTGGATTTTTTATTCCTTTCATTTTTGTTCTTGTTGCATTTCATGTTGTTTACGAAATTTTCCTTTGGTGGAAAAACATGTGCTTCGCTTCATTCATAATTAATCGAGGACATCCTGTCAATGGCAGTGCTTTTCCTTCACGCAGCGATTTCTTAAAGTTCAATGCTTTAAAATGTCATGGGAAACTATGCGAAAAAACAAGAAGAAAAAAGGAAATACCCAAAGTTAATTCCGTTAAATTCCTAGAAACAAATTCGCCTTTTCAGATCTCTCTGTCTATTTGCTTTCTATGGATGTATCCTGTTGAAAGAATTTCGATTTAAAATTGTTTGTTTCGTATTCAGCAATGGAAGTCACAATATTAGAAAATTTCATTGCCAGAAACCAGAAAAACGGACAAAATTTCCCTTGAAATGTTATTAAAAATTGAAAGTGGAAAAAAGTCGCTTTCTCATAACTTCAAGCCAGCAAATATGCTTCTGCATTATTGCAACATTTTCCGCTTCGAGGCAAACTTCGGTTTGCAATTCTTTTGACAGTCGCTAATGCTGTGTGCAGTGACTTAGATTTTAGTGAAATTGAAATCGAAATCATTCGAAGAAGATGATGATGGTGATCATGATGATGATGATGATGATAATGATGATGATATGGTAGTGATGATGATTATGACGTTCATAATGATGATGTCAAATAGGACTTGGGTAATAACATGAAAGGAGATTTTTAATTTCTCTGACATATTATGGCCCAAAGGCATCCATTTATTTCAGTTTCATAAATTTTATTTATTGAATTTTGCATTATTATGCGATGGCCATCCTTTTCGTCCTGGTTGTTTTTTTTCGTTTTTTTTTTTTGATTTTATATTACTGACCCAAAGTGATTGAATTAAATTTAATATTCATAGCAGTCGATTAAGCTCTTGAAAAGCAAAATACACCGAAGCAAAACCAAACAAAAAACATGTAAGGGTGTTATAGTCAATAAAATACCCGACACAGTCACACATGTTTAAATAATTTTTAAAACGCGCCCAAAAACAGGACCATTAAGAAAGAATATTCTAGAGAATTTTGAGGCCATATGTGAGGCCCCGTATACGGAGTTTTGTTCAATTTCTTTAAGAAAACCGCCCTTTTGTCACGCCCACATTTCCAATTTGTTTGAATTCTAATAAGAGGCTAAATATACGCTCAAATTCTAAATTTCATTCAAACATTTCGAAAAAGTCAGATTTTGAGGCAGTTTTGAGATTTTCGTAGCAGACCCCAGTACTGGAGGTACCCCTTAAAATGGTCGAATCGGACCCATTCTCGAACTTGTTCTTGCTCATGACCCATGTGAGCACGCATACCAAATTTCATCAAGATAGCTCAACTCTTTCGATAAGAAAACTGTATACAAATAGACAGACAGACGGACATGGTTTAATCGAATCTTCTAGTGATGTTGATCATTTCTATATTCATAAATTTTGTATGGTCAATCTCGACTGATTCTGAGTGTTACACGCACCGCACAAACGCATTATACTCTCAACGCAGAGTGTGTCGGGTATAAAAGACAAACATACCAACAAATACATAAAGAAACCCAATAAACCAAAACGCTTTTGAAATAGCCACTACTTCGTAATAAGCTTCCAAACATTAGCCGTAATCTTGTTTCAAACATTAGCCGTAAAACTGTTGCGATTTGTATTGTGAAAGAATTCTAAAAAATTGTTAAACAAAGAAATTTGAATTCTAGTTTTACCCTAGACAGGTAGCCTACGTAAGATTTACGTCTAACGCCTTACGTAAACATAACGGAGTATCCATCAGCGTTAACTGTCTAGGGTTAAGCTTAAATAACAGTTATATTAGAATAAAAAGACGGGGAAATGCTTGTAGTACTCTCAGGCCCCTTTTCTGAGTGTCCGGTTAAACCTTAACTGGCAATTATTTTTACCAAAAACCAAATCTCGTTTTCTCAAAATATGATTAAGGCACAAACCTTAACCGACGCTCATCTGCCGATCAAAGAGTCTGGCGGACTGCGGCATCATGAAAGGAATAATATTAAAATGTTGTTAATTTTTCGATAGGTGCCATCTAAAAACACTGGAGACCACTTTTTAGTTTTCTATTTTGAATAGTCCTTGAGATATTGCATTTTTTTCAAAATTTTATATCTCAAAAACTAATAAAGCTAGGAAGACGAAACAAACGTTGGCTGTTTTCCAATAAAACAGGGAATTCAAAAGTTTTTTTTTATTATTTTTACACTGAGAAAATTTTTTTCACACAACTAAAAAAAGAAAATTGTTACTATTTTTTTCATTGTATTCCGAGTTTTGCGTGGTTTTAATATTTTTTTAAATATACCCCCTAGAATTTACTTTCATACAAAAAAAACAATAATGAAACCGGATAGCGGCACAGTGCCATATTCAAAAAAAAATGAAAGTACACATAGATGCTCTCAGTATTGATATGCTGCGGTAAACGTGCGTATGCGGTGCAAATGTCCGAAATATCATAGAAAAGGCATCACTCATACGACATGTAGGACGAGCGGGCGCATTAACGAATATGTAATACACGTAAAAATTTTCAAATTCCTTTCATGATGCCGCATGCGTTTGCTCGATCGACAAGACCCTTTATTTGCAAAAAAACAGCTGGCAGTGGTTATTGAGGGAAATATGCTAGGTAAGCATCTTCAAAGGTGTATTTGGACCACTAATCATGGTCCGCCCATTCTGATTTATGCATCATTTTAAAGGGGAAGAACTAAGCTTTATTTCAAAATTAAAAAATAAAAATAAAAAAATGACGTCTCTCCTAGAAAATCAAGAAAAAAAACTAAAATGCCAAATTTTTCTCATTTACCCTTATCGAAAAATTTTTTAAGTATTGTTTTCGAAAAGTTCAGAAATTTTTTTTTAAGACGTATATCGCGGACTCGCCGACATCGGATTGCTAAGTGCACCTGCTTTTCACTACGCCACGGAGAGATGTTAAAGGTGCATATTAAATAAATTATATTAACGCTACGCTACGGGATCGCTCCATACAGCTTGCGGAAAAACATAGAAGAAGCCGTACTATCGTAATGAAAAGTTATGGTTTAATTGACTTTATTAAGATATAAACCAAAATTCATATAAATTGGACTACCGCTTGGGGTACACCCCATAGATCCCTGCTTATATTTTTGTATGCCAGCTACGTCTAAAACTCAACCGATTTGAATCAAACTTTGTCAGAATGTTATGTATGCTAAGAAATGAATGTATTCAAATCTGATCTTACCTGGATATACGAAATTTTTTCATGACTCACGTTTCTTCTTTTCAAATTGCAGCATATACTTGTTCAGTTATCATTTCCTTAATTCATTTTTATAGGAGTATATATGGATTGAAACTTTCAATACCCAAAAAATATGCAATTATTTTTTTTTCATGTATGCAAATATTTTCACGATGGTTTTTGACATAAAAATGGACTTTATCGAAACAATTGCAAGAATTTTTTTTATTTTTTTTTTATTAACTAAGCGACGTACGACGGCAAAGCATATAAAGTTTTTGGCCATTGATGGCAGGAAAGCCGTATTTTCTAAGTAAAATTTTTGATAGCCTCTAGCTCCAATTCCTCATTCAACTAAATGCCGCAATTTTCAATTCTTTTTAATAATCAGGGCTCAGATTTTGTTGCATTTATAAATTTAAAGCATACTTTATGGGGCAAAAATTTATCTTACCAACATTTCGCGAATAAGTTTATAGCATGTCCTCACTATGGGCCCAAATTACGTAATTTGAGCGTTTTCGTAATTTCAGTCAGTCAATTTCAGAGACTGAAATTACGAAAACGCTCAAATTACGTAATTTGGGCCTATAGTGAGGACATGCTATTAGCGAATTTGAATCTTAACTTTATGTGAGATGAACAAAACTTGTACTCCATAAAGTATGCTTTAAATTAATGAAAGTCAACAAAATCCGTTCCCTGTTAATAATCAAACTCCTAATTTGAATAAAAAATCATTTTTAAAGTAAAAATCCTGGGTTTAAGAGAAAAAAATTTCTAACAAATTTGAAAAAAATTTGTTGCTCTTTTTCGGGGGAAAAATTGTTATAACTACAATGGAACAGCAATAAATTTTTTTTCATCTATATATTTCTCTATAAGATTAAGTCGCTAAATCATAAAAATAGGGTGCACGAAAAATCATATTTTTTCCGCTGAAATCCCACTGTCTGCCGTTTAAAATCCTTATTGGAAAACTGTTATCCAAATGAAGCAAGCTTTATATTAAACACGCTCACTATGTTAGAGCTTTTAAAACCCTGCAGGAAATGTCAATAGGGAATCTATACTCCTTCTCTACGGACTGCGTCAACAGTACTACTGACCAGTTATACCCGTCGCAATGCTTTGCGTTATTGACATTTAACATTGAGTTGTCATTGAATTATTCAACAGTAGACCGAAAAACTATTGACGAACTATTGACGACCTATTGACGTCGGTACTATTATATAGACAAAAGGTGTACTCTTTCGCTTTATAAGGAGACATGTTGTTGACATGGTCAATAAAGATGAACTATACCCCTTGACAGTACAGTTTCTATAATGACCCCGCCCGTAAATACTGTTGACGTTGGAACTAGTTATCTTGTCTATATTGACGTCAATATAAACATGGGGCCATATGGCGACAGGCTTCCTGCAGGGAACACTATTGAAAAACTGTATTTATTTTTCATACAAATAAAATCTATCGCAAGCATGTTCATAAAATGTTATTCCTTATAAGCTTGTGCTCCAATTAAGTTATATTTCATTTATGAAATGGTTTATTGGGAAACTGTTTTGACCCAAGAATTATGCTATAGGCTTGTACGTTCTCCTCACGCAGTAGCCAAACAATGGCAGCACTAGCAGCATAATCAACGACTACTCAACTCAATCGAAATGTGAGTAAATAACAATGAATAATCAATAAATAATGAATAAAATAAAACAAGGAGCTTCTATTGCTGTAAACTATATTCATATGGATTGAGTATAATGGAATTACGTAAATATTTCAATTCCGTAGAATATTCACCAAAATTCGGTTTCAATCCGATTATGAACAAAAAGTTTTCTTATATAATTTTCATTATTTTTCTTATGAAAAACGTGCGCTTATTACACTGAAGCGAATTGAATGCAATAAAAAACAAAAACAATTAAGGGTGCTATAGTCACAGACACACATGTTTAAATAAATTCTAAAACACGCCCGAACGAACCCTTTAAAAAGAATATCCTAAAGACTTTTAAGGTCATGATCTATATAGAGTTATTCTGGGTATTACAGACGTGCGTACAAACAAATACAATCTTGCAACAGAGCGTGTCGGGTTTAATCACACACAAGAATGTCAAGAATGATGACAATTGTCGCCCAATGTTTTTGGAATAATTCAAATTTAAATGATTCCACAAAAACTTCAATTCCTGAAATTTTTTATCCAAAATTTTCCCCATGGATGTTCATATTCAAGTATTTTTAAGGTTTAGGTTTAAGTGAACCAAAAACTCCGATGTGCATGTGGTGTGTGTGTGTGTGTGGTGTGCACAGAAGGATTTCCTGTAATGAGATTTATACTTGAAGCTTAAATGCATGTGATTTACGCTTAACAGTTCACGTGGCAGTTTAATTTGCTTGTCTAACCATATTGCAGTCAATTGATTCTATTATCCTTTTGTACAACTAAACTCATCGATGGGGTCGGAGAGAGTCCTTATCACTTCCTTTGGGCAATGAATTTCCGTATCCAATTCAAAAATATGTTTATTTCCACTCATATGCACACATACAAGTCGAACGGCTTAATATATCCTATAAAAGCCGCTCGGGGGCTATGTTCGCCTAAAACGAGACTTCCACACGCAATATTTGTAATTGAATCGGGAGTGGGAAATTCATTAAATGTTACTACATCAGCTTAAATTGAGCATACCATGCATATGGAAAACAATTTACGCACATACCGATGTGCAGGATGAAGCTTTAACGTAGACGATTCCTTTTGAGAATTGAAGGATTCAATGAACGAGGCAAAGAAACAAAGAAAGAAAATTTTCCAGTAGCTTCGCATTTTTTGGTTCTTCAGGAAAAAGAAAAGAACGTGCTCATTAACCCTATGTTGCCTATAGGGCTAAAACTTTGAAATGTTTGCATATTGAGTGTTTCGCAGCGTTCTCACACGCTGCCCCCAATTGTTGTTGTGGCCAATAAGTGTTAAGATTGCCTCGAGCAATAAAACAGTGGAACAATACGCCCGCATACTCTTCAGAGACTTTTCATCATCTAATATTATAGATATGAGTACCTACCTACTCTTGATGCTGATGTCTGGGTATGCGTGTATTGCTTAATTTATGCTTGCACGCCATGTATCGCTGTGTGTGTGTGTGTGTGTGTGTGTGTGAGCAAGTGCGTGTTTATGTGATTGTGAAATGAAGGAAGAATCGAAGCGAATGTCCTTTCGAATTTACCACTTCGATAATTTCTATATTGAGTAGCATACGCAAACAATAATTCCGGCATTCAGTTCAGTCAGTCAACTGGCCTCGAGCGCGTATGGATGATATCAATTGAAGCGTGAGAGTGTTTGCGTGTCCATTTTCATGTGGGTGTGCGTGTGCGTGTGGTCGTCCATAATGGGTATGTATTTAGCAAGTATCAAAGCACGGAGTAGCAATACTGAAACTGATGCGGCCAAATGAATAAATTTGCCCGCAAGTAAATATTTTGCGACTATTGCAACGAGCCAGAAAAAGGGTATCAGCGTGCGGTGGCGGAGACGCAGGCGGTGGTTCTGCCTCCACATGGGATCAGGTGTCAGGTCCGTTGTGAATGCGCAAATTGATTATGCGATAGTTTAGCAATAAGAGAAATCGAGGAAATCGAAGCCAGTATTCATAAGGGACCGAAAATAAAAGATATTTTTAAATATTTGAAAGAAAAATGGGAAATAGGAAAAAAAAAACGATCGGAAGTTCGTTACAATTTTATGACCCTTGAGCATTTTCTTATTGAATAAGACAATACAATACTTATAATTTTAATTTTTTTTGTTTTTTCAACATAAAAAGTCACAAACTGGCTTAATGATTTTTAGTGCGAGGAATAGAGTAAGCATTGCCCCATCCGATCAATCGAATTTTTCAGTACATTTTCGAATGTTTCAGCTTGAATCTCTTCAATGGTGACTTCAATTTCTGTTTTGACGCTTCTGGATGATTTGCTAAACATTTATCCTTAACGCTGCCACACAGAAAATTATCCAAAGGGCCCAAATCACAGCTCCGAGGCGATCAATTGATATTAGCATTTCGGCTGATTGAAAAATTTGTCTGTGTAACATATGACCCCGTCTTGTTGAAACCAATGTCAAAAAATTAAAAAAAAAAAACTGATTACAACTGGTCTAGTTTGAGTCTAGTTCCAAACTGGTCCGAGAAGGGCTAGTTGTAATCAGTTTCTTGAAGAAAAAAATTTTGCGCCAAAAATCTTGGCATTTTTAACGTATTCTATATATAGATTTTCATCCAAATCGGACGTCATGAATTTTGCGGAGTTTCGATCCACAACTCTCTAAATTTCCTCTTGCCCCCCGCAAATTTTTTTTAGGTTAATGTCTTATAGGCCCTACCAAAGCACTCTTTCTCCCGCTATGCCCCAGAATTTATGTTCAACTCTTCAAAAGGATATGAATGCTTAAATTTTTTTTTTTTTTAACAGAAAGCGAAATCCCTTTGGCCTCCGTGGCGTAGTTGGTTGAGATGCCAACTTACGATGCTCAATAGCTCGGGCGTGGATGTTAGTTGTGTCGTTGTTCCTGTTTCTGTTCTTCGTCGTTCTTCTTCTTCGTTTTCCCAGGTTTCGTGATATCACTACGGGCCCATGTAAGGCCCAAGTGTGTCACCCTTGGTAGCAGCCACAGTAACCAATACACCAAGCAAGACAAATCCCGATTTCTAGAAGACTAAAAAGCCGATCAAACAAATATGGAGAAAAATGCATTATAGAGGGAAAAATTCGTTATAGACCGTGGCGGACTGTAAAACAACTTACAGTTTTTATCATCAGCGTGTATATTGTAATCGTTAGGACTCGGATTTTGTTGACTTTCACAAATTTAAAGCATACTTTATGGAGGACACGCTAAAATTCAAATCGATTTTTAACTTCTCTATAAAGTTTTTTGAAGTTAGCAAAGCGGTTTGAAGTTCAACTTCGCTAAACTTATTCGCAAAATTGTTGGTAAAATTTTTGCCCCATAAAGTATGCTTTAAATTTATAAATGCAACAAAATCCGATCCCTGGTCATCGGAATTAGAAAATGGCTGTTTAAAACTAGGCAAATGCCAAGAAATATTTGTCAAACGAGAAAAAATAGAATATAATACCCAAGAGCTTTTTCTTCTAAATACAGAGAAGCGTTCAAAATAGATAAAATTTTTGAATATTTCGCAATCAGCAAGCAAGGTTTACAAATTGAAGCCTCAAAGTATGCTAAGTATTTCCTAAACAACATTCGTATAGACATAAATTCAATCGCAGGAGTTAGATGCTTGTTATAAATTGCAAACTAATAAGACTCTCGCTATCTTTGAATCTTTGAGTCATACTTACATTTTTTTCGTTTTTCTATAACGTACTTATGAACCACTTTTTTCGGGACCTAAAAACGATATAACGAACCATATTCGAAACAAGTACGTAAACTAAAGTCGATCAAGCCCGAATTTTATATAACCAGCGTCCAGACAATACTGACGCAATATATTTTGCCTTTCCGTACGGAAGTTGCACAGTTTTAATAATCGCGGGCTGCGAAAGTGGGCGTATATCGTCCATTTTCACGAAGGATTCTCACGACCCCAAATATCTGCATGCTAAATTTTGATGTGATTAGTGCAGCCGTTTGGAAGGATATCCGAGCACAGACAGACGGACGGACGGACGGACATGTCTAAATCGATTCAGTTTTTGATCCTGATCAATACAGTCTAACTTCCGTATAATGAACGTCTATACAATGAAGTCCTCTCTACTATGAAATAATTTCGAATGCACAGCTTTTTCGTACCACTTTCAGTGTACGTGTTAACAATTTCTGTAAATAGAAATTTCTATATAATGAAGTGATTTTCTGGTTCCGTGCGAATTCATTATAAGGCAGTTTGACTGTAATATATATATATATATATATATATATATAATAATATATTTTACAACATATTATATATATATATATATATATATAATATTGTATCTATATCTGCGGAGCTCTAGAAAAACCGCACAAAACTAATATAGGGCTCCCGCTGGGTATTAAACGGAATGGCTTATATTTGCCGCCAAATTAAATTTTAGAAAAAAAATTTTTTAAATTATAGAACAAATGAAATTTATCAAAACTAACAGATGCCTATTCACCATTGTTTTTATAGGAAAACGGTATTAAGTACACAATTTCCTGCTCCTTATTGCAAGAGCGAGACCGAGCCAGAGATATTCGAAGCAATTTCGCCTACACAATGCCTAAAGGTAAGTCCATTCAATATTTCGTATAATCGGATTAAGGCTAAATCATTCGTGCAGAGCAATCGATTTAATAAGCAACCCCCAAATCCGCTAAGAACAAAAAAAAAAAAAACGCAAGCAATTGTAACAAAAAATTAGAAAAGGTCTGTGTTTTTTTTTTTGCGAAATGAATCTGTTTTCACACTGCTAAGATGGAACGATCAAAGAGTTATCGTAGGAAAAACTGCATAAAATATATATAACTACAATAATTTTGGTGGCAAACTTAAAAATTTGATGATTTATATTTCCATATACCATATATAAAATTTGATTTAATTTAATTTTTATTTTTATTATTATTATTATCTATCAATTTTATATATCCTTTATTTACCGCTTGCAAACAAATAACTGATTTCTTCGAACACAAGCCAAAACAGACAAAATCAATCTCGTTGCACGATTACGAAAAATAGAGAACAAAAAATACAAAAGGTACATAATATGGAAAAAATAAAATACCATAAATAAATTGAAGCATTGAATTTCCGTTAACGTGCGTCGTTCCAGCTGATTAAATCCGTAATTGCGCAGGCTATTATACTCTTTTTGCTGTTCGTAAATACGAGTTTTCGCCACCTCGAGCATTTTGATTTGTATTCAAGAGTATCCCGATTGGAAAAGCATTCAAGAATGACTTATGCAGGGATGCCGAAGCCCAGTTTTTTCTTTTAAAAAACACATAGCATAAGCCAGGAGTATTTGGGACCAGGACTTTCTATGTATACTAGAGCGGGTCAAATAGTTCGACAAAAAAAAAGTGCCAAATCCTATAGCAAGGCATGATTCTAGGATTTTTTCTAAGCAAGAATGCCCAATCAACTATGGGGTCGTCCATATATTAGGTGTAGTAAAAAGAAATCCATTGAAATCTTTGCATTAAATTGAGGGCTTTATTTAAGATAGTTAGAATGACCCGATTTAGGTCAAATATGCGCCGATTTGTTCGATAACTTGTTGCCATTTTAAAGGTAATTTCATTATGCCTCTCTCATAGAAGCCCTCGTTCCTATTAGCAAAAAATTGAGACAGTCGAATTTCAGAAGCCTCTCTTAAAGCGAATGTTTCACCAGCAAAATTGTTCGCCATGGACAGGAACAGATGGTAATCACTTGGTGCCAGGCCCGGACTATAAGGTGGATGCAGAAGAACCTCCCAACCAAACTCCCGGAGCTTCTGGCGAGTCACTATCGATGTGTGTGGCCTGGCGTTGTCCTGATGGAACACAATTCCTCTCCTATTGGCCAAAGCTGGCCGCTTATGGGCGATTGCTTCCTTCAGACGGTCCAATTGTTGACAGTAGAGTTCCGAGTTAGGAGTTTTGCTGTATGGGAGCAGCTCATAGTAGATAATTCCCTGCCAATCCCACCAAACACACAGCAAAACCTTCCTGGCCGTCAATCCTGGCTTGGCCACCGTTTCCGCCGGTTCACCGTGTTTCGACCTCGACCGTTTTCGCTTGACGTTGTCGTAAGTGACCCACTTTTCATCACCAGTCACCAACCGCTTCAGAAATGGGTCGATTTTGTTGCGGTTCAGCAGCGATTCGCAGATGGAAATTCGGTCTATGAGGTTTTTTTGCGTTAACTCGTGTGGCACCCATACATCGAGCTTCTTTGTGTATCCAGCCTTATTCAAATGGTTCCAAACGGTTTTTTGTGCAATCTTTAGCTCTTTTGCAATCGAAACAGTGCTAACATGACGGTCGGACTCGATAATTTCCATGATTTTATCGACATTTTCGACAATTGGCCTTCCAGTGCGTGGTGCATCCTTGACATCGAAGTTACCGGAACGGAATCGACGAAACCAAAATTGCGCATGATTGGCTGTTACAGTATCAGGTCCATAAACGCTATTCACATTTTCAGCCGCCTGGCTTGCGTTTTCTCCCTTATCGAAGAAAAACTGTAAAATGTAGCGAATTTTCTCTTTGCTGATGTCCATCTTTGACAAGCTCTCAAACAAAACTGAATCAATCAATCAAAAAAGTGTCAAAAAAGCTTTTTTAGTAGGAACTGTCATCTTTCTAATGCCCCCTAGCGGAACACGATCGGACTTATACAACGCGAGATGCAGATAAATAACGCCATCTATTGGAAAAATAATGGATTTCTTTTTACTACACCTAACGTCATCATACAGGGGGGAGGAGGGGGTCTCGCGAATGATGACGCTTGATGATGAGGGGGAGGGGCATCAATCCGCAATGATCACGTCATCATCTCTATCTTATAAGAAAACACTATATAACTATATTTTGAAGAAATGAATTTCTATTTACTTGTGAAATAATAAAGAGCTCAAAGATGATGTCAAACGAGGGGGGGGGGCGGTGGTGGAGCTCCTGGACGATGATGATTGATGATAAGGGGGGTAGGGGGTCTAAAATGGTCAAAAACATGCTGACGTACTTTATGGACGGGCCCTATAGGTCAAAAATGAAGTTTGTTTCGCCAGATTTTCGAAAGAAGGTCGACCTGAAATATGCCTATAAATATGCTACAAATAGTATGGGAAATTTTAAATCAATTTGGTTTTATATCTTACTAAGATAATCTTAGCATATTTTTAGGCACATGCAACAACAAAATTTTTGCTTGCAAAACAAACAGAAATAATGCATTTTAGAAGGGTTCTTCAATGAAATATTGCATGTTTTCGGTTGTTTTACTTTTAAGAGATATAGGGGTGATAGTTTTTCTACCTTTTGAGAGGTTTTAATGGATAAAGACGACAATAATTTACTGTAAACTATATAAAAACCTATTTTTGCAAATCCGGCGAAACAAAATTCACTTTTGTCTTATGCTTTCTTGGGCATTATTGTTCAAAATTGTTCGCAGAATACTATTCTGCTATAGGAATACGTAATTAAAATTTTTATCCGCTCTAATGTATACTCTTCGAACACAGTCAGAGCGCTTCGCACTATAAAATACGTAATACACAAATTGGGATTCCTTTTTTTGTTTTTCCGTTTTTCCTGCCCTATAACTACGGTGTACTATTCATTCTGTTTTTAGCAGTACTGCTTTTTATACCGCTGGCTGTTTTTACTTTTTTAGCATCAATAATTGAATCGGTCACTTCACAAAATCCCTCAAGTCAAATTTTTTCCACACAAACATATTTTTTTACTGAAAATGGTTCTTTAAAGGCAGATGCGGAATTTCGGGGGAGAAAAACACACACCCAATCTAAAACATTCCTTCCTCATTAGTACTAGATAAACAAAAAAGTCCTTAGCCATTAAATGAAAATGATCGATTCAATTCTAATTACGGACACCCACTTTGACCTCAAATAAATTACAGTGTGTAACATTTTTGAGATCATCGAATGTAAACAAAAATTCGACTGGAGTTTATGAAAGTTCTCGGTGCTCGTATAGCAATTCCCTATACTTGGTTTAGTCAGATTTTCGAAATTTCGGTTTTTAATCGATCGCAAAAAGTGTGGCCGAGAATTAAGCTGCGCGCTTATTTATGGGTATATCTCGAGTAACGAGTTAAGCATTTTCTTTCTTTCGTATGACAACCCTTGACTCACACATTGTAATTCCGAAATTTTTGTTGGTAGAAATTGATGAATTTTTTATATTTGTAATTTTTAATAACAGAAATGAATACATTCTTACTACCTAACTAACTTAAGTGTATAAGTATTTGTTATTGATCTGCCATAATAGGCTTTTGGTAATTTTCATATTTTCGCCATCAATGTCGAATTCCCTATGGGGTTCGCACTGGAGCTTCTGCTCTTTCTTCGAATCAATTCAATTCAGCGGCACACATAAATCGTTATTTTGAAGGTTTTGCGCAATACCTATGCGAAAAATTTGTCTAACATCTCCAAAATAGCTCAGAATTACAAGAAAATTCAGCTGAATTTTCAATAATTGGCAATTAATTTTGGCCATATTATTAGGAATTACTTATAGAAATTATCGAATTCTATGCAAACTTATTGTTCATAAATTACACAGCTCCACAAGAATATAAAAGTTTCAGACCCAAGGGTGTCACTATGTATGTTTTCGAAGACTTTGCATCCCAATTTGAAATCTAAACAGCTCCATCGCCTCCTTATTCAGCTATAACCTGGAAAAGCTTTGGCGATCGCGACTTTTTTTGTAACTATGGCGAATGCTAGATCCGATCGAGCTATGAAGAAATCAATTTAGAAGAAAGTGGCTGATCGGAGGAGGATACATTAATCCCAACGAAATTTCCTCCATAAAAATCAAAATTTTGCCCTCATTTTTTGTGCTTATGGTTTGAACTTCATTTGCTTTTGTAGTGCTATCAATGAGATGAATGTTTTGCGAATCCAAGATAGGTCACTCCTTCGATAAAAAAAACTGTATACGGACAGACAGACAGACAGACATAAAGACTCGACTCAATCGAATCTCCTGGTCACGCTGATCATTTCTATATAAATTTTGTATATACATTGAGCGAAGGTAACCATGATTTTTTTTAAAAAGGCGCATTGTTATTCACAGTCATTTTGATTTTCGAGCAGAAAAAAAAAATTTTTCAAAAGAAAAATTGTTGGGTCAACAACATTTTTGGTTGATTTGAAAGGAAATATGTTTAATTGAATTTCTTTAAGTTCGGTATAATTCTCATTTGGTTTATAATATTGAACATATAAGATATTAATACATGTTATAACTTTTTAAGCATTGCGAAAGCAGTCACGACTAGTGATGGGCAAATCCGAAACCAGTATCGATACTTGGGTATCGCGATACTCAAGTCCAACCAGTATCGATACAACGATACTATCGCGGCTGAAGGAATCGATACCAAGATATAGTATCGAATAAAACGATACACATTTTCATATCCGCTCCCCTGTGTAAATAAGTGCTTTGAAGCGCAATAATAGGCTAAACTCTTCCTTACCCGCATTATCATTACGATGATCGTAATACGATTTCTAAAGAAATTATAAAATATGAACCCAGCAAACATTTTCTATCGTGGAACAGTGTTCCGCGACTGGCCACGGCGATGTTTAGCTCGCACGCAACCGTTGCTTTGTTATCGCGGAATAGTGAAGCTTGTTAGGCAGTTGTCCGGTCGCCCGACACTGTTTTGGAAGAGCAATTGGCGAAACATTAAAAACATCGCGGAATAGTCCCATAGAGATGTTTCAGCAAAGAATAATATAGCGCAACCTTTGCTTGGAAGATGTTTAAGCGATGTGTTCTTTATACATTGCTCAAACATCTTCCCCAGCAAAGATTTTCTATCGCGGAACAGTGTTTCGCGACTCGCCACGGCGATGTTTAGCTCGCACGCAACCGTTGCTTTGTTATCGCGGAATAGTGAAGCTTGTTAGGCAGTTGTCCGGTCGCCCGACACTGTTTTGGAAGAGCAATTGGCGAAACATTAAAAACATCGCGGAATAGTCCCATAGACGATGTTTCAGCAAAGAATAATATAGCGCAACCTTTGCTTGGAAGATGTTTAAGCAATGTGTTCTTTATACATTGCTCAAACATCTTCCCCAGCAAAGATTTTTTATCGCGGAACAGTGTTTCGCGACTCGCCACGGCGATGTTTAGCTCGCACGCAACCGTTGCTTTGTTATCGCGGAATAGTGAAGCTTGTTAGGCAGTTGTCCGGTAGCCCGACACTGTTTGGGAAGAGCAATTGGCGATACATTAAAAACATCGCGGAATAGTCCCATAGACGATGTTTCAGCAAATGTGTTCCTTATATATTGCTGAAACATCTTCTAGGCCAATTATATATATATATATTTTTTTTGTTATTTAAATTTTATTATAATTTTACGCATAAAAAATTAGAGTAATTCAGTTAATAATGAAAAACTTATTCTATTGTTTTTTGTTTAAGATCTCGCTTTTTCATGCGGCTCTTGGAATGTATTAAATGTTGCTGCAGAATTGAAGAAAATTTTTTTTCATCCGAAGTGGAAAATTTTTGGAAGCAGGCACCTGTATTTTAAAAAATTATATTAACTTCAAATTATATTTAAAAAGGTTAACAAAAATTGTGCTATTTGGAGGAAAAAAATACACCTTTATCCTTTGTATCCTTTAGAATGTATACACTCGTCGATCCAAATCCTTACAGAACTAACTATCAAAATTTATTTTTGATCTAATAACAAAATCAAGGACTACTTGATTGAATAAAGCAAAAGCTACAATAACACAAAGTATATATTAGAAAAACATTGTATAAACCTGTTCCAAAAGTAACTTCGGCAATGCTCGTCTGGAAGATGAATACGCAATGTATTGCGGATTGCTGGCGTAACGTTCGTCAAAGCAATATATTTTTTTTTACATATACTTTGTTGGTAGAGTTGAGAAAACATCGCCTTTTGTTCTTCTAGAAAAGGTCGCGTAAACATATTCTTGGCAAACGTTCGCTAAAGCATAGGCTAAATGTTTGCTGGGAAATACTTAAAAAATATTTTCAGCGTATGTATTTGAAATGTATGTATTAAATATGCAAATTATGTACAGTATTTTGAGCAGTTTTAATGAAAATCCAAAAAAAAAGCAAATTAACATATTAAACCTTAAATTAGCATGAACTGTGAATTGGCCTATTATTGGGAAAACCAATATTGTTGGTTCAGAGCAGCAAGGAAAATTCTTCTTTTCAAATGCTCTGGCGAAAGTCAATTCCCCCACTCATCCATTATAAAAGCCGCCATTGAAAAAAGTCTTTCGCAAGGAACAGATGTTCCAACGAGTACCCAATTCAGACAGAATACTCTAAATTAAGTCTCCAAGTATCGATACTAGTAAGTATCGCGCTGCGAAAGAATCGATGCCAAATTTCGATAGTATCGCCCCAAAAGTATCGATACCCGATACTATCGTATCGGTATCGCCCATCACTAGTCACGACATCGGAGTGACAAAATCGGATGTAGTCCATCCGAAGGCTATTTTCGGGGCTATGTTCAGCAGAGGGCTCTGTGGCCATTTGCTTTGAACCTTAAATAAATTTGTTTTGACATTTCTTCTTTTATAGGTATTTTAATTTTTTTTTATTTTAAAAATTATCTTGTCATTTCTAAGGCTCGGATTTTGTTGACTTTTATAATTTTAAAGCATACTTTATGGAGCACAAATTTTGTCCAACTCACCTAAAGTCAGGATTCAAATCGATTTTTAACTTCAATATTAATTTTTTTGAAATGAAAAAAGCGATTTGAAATTCAACTTCGCTTAACTTAATCGCAAAGTGCTGGTACGAAAATATTTTTGCCCCATAAAGTATGCTTTAATATTATTAAAGTCATTAAAATCCGAGCCCTGGTCATTTCATTTATGTCCGTGCTTAGTTGAACAATTTAAATGTAAATCTAATTTTGAAAAATAACATGTCAATTCAACTTGAAATATATATAGATAGTTCATTTGAACGGAATCCGTATAATCCGCTGAAGAATTCTGGGTCTTAAAGTCAGTCGCTCAACGAATTTTAGTTCTTCATCGTCAGGATTCCTATTGAAAATATACCAAATTCACCGTCAACCTCTTTCCCGACTGGATCTCTATCGTCAAACATTCGGATAACCTGTAATTAAAAAAAAAAAAAAAAAAAACTGTAATTAAAAAAGAAAATGTGATTTGAAAAAATCTTCTTCCAATACGGGCTCCACGGCTTCGCAGTTTGACCACTTTTAATTTTATTTCTTTCTTCCTTTTTGTTATTTTTCTTTTTTGTTCATTAGTGTGAGTGAAAAGATTCCCCGCTCCTTAATGAGCGTTTTTCTTTACAAGTTTTCATATGAAAACCGGAATGCCCAAATCGGGTGTACATAGGTAAAAGAAAGTTTGCTCAACGAGCTCATTTAACGATTCAGAGTCATTCAACTGTGCGCCATTTGCTCTTTTATCCGTACATCCCTGTCCCATCAGCAACAAAATTTCATACCATTATAATGAATAATACGCAAAGTAGTACCAAGCACTTCGAAAGTAGTAGCCCGTATAAATTCGATGGAAGAGAAAAAACTTCAAATGATAACTCGGATGCATGCATAAAAGAAATTAGCATGCTTCTAGGCGTGAGAACTTTCGCAAACGGAAGCTTTTTAACAAACGAAGAGAAATGAAAGCAGATCAGATTTATATGGGATGGAAAATGAATTTCTAAAAAATTTAATTTAAAAAGCTCATTCAATTTTGCGGTAAAATTGTAAAAGAAGAAATGACATTTCATACTTTGAGGCATTAAAGTAATTAATTTTTGAGCTTCAATAAAGTTTGTTACCGTATCCATCTTAGCCACTGCCGCGCTCACTCGCCGATAGGGCACAAAAAATGGCTCAAAAATTTCAAAAAATACGTTACGAAAACAATGAAAAAATTCCGTTAATGCACAGTATTAATGAACCTTGGAAAATGTCCTTAAGATCTCTGACTAATAGCCTTAAAATAATTTCAATGAATGCTTTTGCCTGTTTTGTTAATATTTTCTTGCATTGAATATTCAGTTGCAAGGAGTATGAAGAACATAACTAGGGGAACAGAATACATATATTTAAATTCAACACCTAGATGTATGCGTGTGAATATTTCAAAACTAATCAAAAAAAAAAAAAACAAGTAAGGGTGTTATAGTCAGGCGAGCCTGACAATAGAATACCCGACACATACACACATTTTCAAATAATTTTTAATATCAAGAGGTGTTTAAGACCATAAGGGGCCCCATATACCGACTTTTGATAGATTTCTTTAAGAAAACTGCCCCTTTGCCACGCCCACTTTTCCAATTTTTGTTGAACTATAATCGGAAGCTTAAATATACGCTCAAATTTTAAGTTTCATTAAAATATTTCGAAAAAGTCCGATTTAAAGGCAGTTTTAGGATTTTTGTGACAGACCCTAGTACTGGAGGTACCCCTAAAAATGTTCCGATCGGGTCCATTCTCGAACTTGTTCTTACTCATGTCCCCGTGAGCAACTCCATGACGTTCGTAAATGGAGAAAGCCATAAGAACGAACAGATATTTATCTGACTGCCAGAAATATTCTTAATAAGCATACCTTTAGGTGCTGAGATTAAATATTTTCTGTTGCCTTACACACAACCATAAAACAAAGACGTGAAGAACAGACCTTATCAGCATTTTTCACTGGTTACATTGGACGCCCTGGGATAGCGTAGGGGATGCGTGCTATGCTCTTGATACCAGGGTCCGAGGTTCAATTCCCGGCACAGGCGAAACGGAGTGTTAATGTTCCAAGCCTAGCACTGGTTTTTCAAAAAATCGCATGTTAGGGGCACACTACATAAAAATACATACACTGACACAAAAACTAGAAAACCTCCTTGGTATCACAATGGGCCGATTAACGGCCTAAGTGGCAGCCACTTCAACCTTATCTAACCTACATTGGACGCATTTTTCGTCATTTTAACTGCATTTTTTCCTGCCCTATTCATGAGTTTTTTTTTTAACCTCCCACTGGTTTGCAAGCTGCTATCAGAATTCCTTTTAAATCGGAAATTCCAAACCAATAAGCCGGATAGGCTGAGAACGAGAGATTTTTAGGAAATATGCTCAATAGTCCATCGTTTACCTACTCGAATGGAAAAACTATAAAATTGCATTCCTCGAATTGCTTGCACCCTTTTAATACTCGACCAGTTCAATGTTATTTATCAAAAATTGGAAAAGAATAATCGGCAAAATGGCGCGGTGTTCCTTGCACACTTTTATGCCATATCGTCGCTTTAAAGTGTAAACCTGCTAACTAACAATTTCAAAACTTTACAAGGTAAACAAAAAACACTTTTTTTCCAAGACTTCAAGGTAGGGAAGGAGCCCCAAAAAATATGGGTGGTTTATTTTGTTTCTAAATGAAGTCTCTTCTGAATTTGATGCTGTGCACTATACAAAGTCTACTTGGAGTCACTTGTTGGTGTTAGCTGTGAACTTTGACCGCAATTGGATTTAGCAGTTTTACCTTAGCATCACCAATTTCTCCGTATTTAGAATTTGAAATCAAAAAAGATTTTTTTTCCTGACGATGCAGTGTGCTTTTTTCTATCGAATGACATCGAAAAATCGGAATCGGTTAAAAGTGGACTTAGCAGGTTTACACTTTAAGCCGACGATATATTAGGAGTTCACAAAAAATCATAAATACCTTTTAATTTAGGGGAGACTCCCCTTAACTAGCAACATTGTCTTACACCCGAAATTCAAATGGAAAATGAGCAGAGATTGGCACATGATGTGATCTTACAATTTTTATTTAAATTTGTATGGCACAATCTGGCTTGATCGGTTAGTTTTAAAGGATACCTTCCAAGTGTTAGGGTCTATTGAAGGAACTATAAGAGACGCTATAAGATTTTGAATTTTGAAAATTCTATGAGAAACTTGATACGTCTAAGTGGGTACTTGTTTTAAGGTCGTCAATTGTGCTTAAGAGAGTTGAAAGTGGTCGTGGCAGAATCGCGATTTTATAAAAATGCCTCCTACTTAAAGAATTTATATATTTTTTAAAATGAAGCTTACCATTATTTAGGCTCTTTTATGGTAATTAAATTTTCCTTATAACTGTGTTTGAGCGAGCGTTCTTATCGGGCCAATTTTAGAAAAATAATTGTATGCAAACAAATATAGTTATTTATTTAAAGAGTAGCGGGCATGCTCGCCTGACTATAACACCCTTAGTGGTTTTCTTCGATATTCAATTTTTTGTTGTTGTTGTCCTTTTAAATATTTTTCACATTTTCTGCGACAAATGTTTCCATAGGCAATCGTATCCAACTGACAGCAATTAATTTTCAGTCATTTACTGTCAATTTGCTGTCGCTGCCGTTCACCTACATTTGCTCACAAAAATCTCTTTAACTTGTGCTAAGGATGGGAGCAAACACAAGTTCAGACATCACGTCACATTACATATTCCCAGCCAAAGCTACCCATATCCAAACTCTCCCAGAAACCTGCTGAACGTTACCCTTTTTTTTGGCCTGGTTTGAGACCAAACCATACAGAGAGCTTGAAAATCTGATTCTGCGCAGAAAAGTTTTTTTTTTTTTTTGTATAGTTTTCCTAATATTTCAGTCGGAAATTTCCCATTTATCATTGTATTTCCCATTATTGGAGCAAGAGTAAGCAAAAAATAAAGCAGTGTGTAAGAAAAAGAGAACAGACATCCGATTTCGACATTTAATTCGAGTTTACTATTCGATCTGATGCGGCATTGAATCAACGGCGGCCGAACTAAGTAAAATGAAGACGAAAATATTCCTTCTTCGGAAATGTTGAGCCCGTTTCCATTCAGCTAGCTCGCGAACTCGCCCAGCTATGTATGTATGTATGTATGTAGCAATAATTGGAACTCGGCGTGAAATCGGATTTTCTATTTTCTTTTGTGTTCTTCTCTTCTCTTTTCATTTGTTTGATTTGATTGTAATTCACCTTTTCGCTGAGAGTCTGTACGCTGTCGATTCGTTTTGTTACCCCAAATGGCCGCGCTCACATCGCATGCTTGAGTGTTTTATGCGTGGGCGGGCGTTTAACGCAGCCCACTGACAGCTATGACCTTGAACTATTGCCCGCTTAGACGTACCGTGCTGTAGGTAATACGAATTTATATTTATAGAAAATTCTGCGTACGACGACGCACAGTGTAGCGATCCCATACATGGACGCGACAAAAATGGAAGGAGTGTTCGCAGAGTAACGCAATTTGGCAGCATCGGTTATTTTGACCCAATTAAAAAAAAAAAAAAAAACATGAAGTTTCATTAAAATTCGACACGAGAACCGCCCACCCCCCATACAATCCATACGGGTTTCTCCCCATAGAAAGTGTTGGGAACTGCGAAAATTATTGAAATTCGGCACAATGATTTCTTATGGTGAGACACAAATATCTGAGAATTTTCAACAAAATTTCAAACAAAAACCTAAAATGATCCAGCTGTAATAAACCAGTTTTTTGAACAATTATTGAAGTTTAAGACAAAAAAAAATTATGAGGAGCGGAGCAATATCAACAAATTTATAGAAAATCAAAGAAGCTACACCAAAATGGTAAATTTTACCATACAAAAAAACATTCTGCTGACATATAACTTCAGTGAAATGTATTTCACAAAATTTGCAATTTTTTACATAACCCTTAAAATTTTAGAAAATGTTTAAATTTTCACGCCTACGTTACACTGTGCGACGTCTAGGGTGAAGAATCCGCAACCATCTTCGAATAAAGTTCTTTCGCCGAAAATTGCTCTTCGTGTAAAATGGCGGGCTACTTAACATAGAAGCACGATGAAAAGACACCCGGTGGAGAGGGAAGGGACAGGGTAAGAGGGTCGCGCGATGATATTCGGATTATTAGAACTTTGGATTATTTTCCCAATATCCGTTAGTATGAGTTAATTTAAGCATTCGGTATGCCCTATAAAATCGCCCATGAACTGTGGGTCCCTTTTAACACTAATAGGAATTAACGGGACACGAAGGACGACTTGGTGGTAAAATTCAATATCGAAGTATAATTTTTTTCGGTACCTTTTGTAATTAGAAATAATGTAAAAAGCAATTTGCGTCATTGAAAATAAACCATAATCCGTTAAACATGTCCAAAGAAGAGATGAGAAGCCATGATTTTGCCTGTTTTGAGATGACTTATACATATATAAACAAATGAGGGTCTTGGAGTGAGAGGAGCCTGCAATAAGTTTAATACGCCACACGCACATTATTGTATTACTAGGATATTTTCTGTTATATTTTGCTTATGACAGGCAATCGCGCCATTTAACATAACATTTTTTTGGGGGATTTTCGTTAGGTTTGGCTATCACTGATTTAGAGATCCATACAAGAAATCCTCCTCGATAGATCAGGATAAAAACGTCAGTCCAAGAAAAACTCAAAGAGAAATAATAATAGCGAAAGTCGTTCAAATTGATCGGCTTGCAGGAGCTTAGTGAGGGGGTCGAATGGGACAGCCACTCCGGGCGCCAAATCATATATTAATTTTTAAAAAGATTTTTTAATTTAAGGGGGGAGGGGGGTTTTTGGCTCTTAGGCATTTCCTCCATTGTAGCCCCATTGTTCAGTGGGCGCCCAAATGTTTCGCTACACCACTGCCGGCTTGTCTTTTAATCATCGATAATTGTGTTTACCATTCGCCAGCTTGTCTTTTAATCATCGATAGTTGTCAGTGTGTCCTACACACGCATTCACACATACGCATGCACTCATACGCTCGCACGGACGCATGAGACACATGCCGCACCCACATGTGTTAGCTTGACAAAATCCATCGGTCGTTCAATCAATCAGCGCCGGTTATGAGATACGTACGTGCGTACGGCTCAGTCCGCTCTCGTTCTCGTTGTCTCTCGGCTCCCTAGAGCAAACCGCACGCATTGATCAGTTTCCACTGACGACCGACGTCCGTTGTCCGTTGTCCGTCCCATGTCTCATATCGTCCGTCTAGAGCTTTAATTTATTGCCCTTATAATCGTGTACCGATAGATACACACTGAAGTATTCTACGAAACGTGCACATGTCACGGCATGCACATCCATTAGCAGTGATTGGAGCTGATTAGAGCTGATTGATTTCAACACCTTCCTCCCTGTGTGCTCGCACACTATCGTTCCATAACGTGACCTGCGATAATTTCCCAATAACCGAAAAGCTGGGAAACTCATTTAACGCGAACAAGATTCGTAGGTGCACGAAAATGGGCGGATGTTCTCCACTCGACGGTTCGTTTACTCACGAATGACAACGGAGAGTTCTACGTGATCGTTCAGCTTCGCATGTCTGTCGGATATTTTTCAGATTTTCCATACATACATATGTTCGTTTGTCTGTCATGTATGCTTCTAGAGGAGAATATACATACATACATATACATATGTATATGATATCTTTATGTAGCGACCAATTGTACAAAATTGTCAATAGGTTAATTGATTGCTGTGCAATTTTTATTCTCCTGGTGCATTCCACAAACTTATTACACATTTAATCCATCAGTTTAAATTCAAAAAAATTCATATACGAAACAAGTAATGCCCAATTGAAATTCTTTCTAAAATATATCAAATGAATAAATATGTACTAATATATGTACAAACGAATGGACATTATAAATCTGCCCAAACAATTATGTATTTCAACGAATCTAATTAAACTCGCTAAAGTGTATACTAAAATGTATTAAAATGTACTTTTATATGAAATTTTTAAAATGTACTAAAATGTACTAAAATACAGTCGATTTTGGATATAGTGAATTAATTTTTGCACGTCCTGTTTATTGTATCCAGATTGTTCGTATTAGCGAGATTGAAGGTTTATTCATTATTTACTAGCTCCGCAGAGATAAATTTGGGGCCCGGGGGATTTTTTTTCGGGGGCCCTCTCACACAAATCTGCGCCCAAATAAAAAAAAAAGTCCCATGCTAATTGTGGGCAGCTTCAGAAAGTTCGGCCCTGGGAGAAATCGCCATTCGTTAAATCCAGATTCCACTGTATCGCAATATGTACTAAAGATGTACTAAAGATGTACTAAATTTTATTAAAATTTACATTAATGTTACATTTCTAAAATGTATTTGTAAATGTATTTTAAAAAAGACATACTAAAAATGTATTGAAATTTACTTTAATGCAGTGATGTGCATATCTAACACATACAAAATTCAGCATTTTTTACAATGTATGAAGCATTTCGTTTTCTTCGCTTTCAAAATAAAATGTCTGTTGCATCCGTGCAGTAAATTCGGGGCAAATTGACCCCTATGTTACCAGTGCTGCACCAGAGACGAAAGAACCAGAGACACGGACAGTAGAATCTCACTATTGACATGGTCAACGAGGACGTCTACAGTTCGATTTTCTCGACCATTCTTGTTATAAATTTGCTGTACGCGAATCACAGGGCTCTCTAGCATAGTGGTTAGCATATCCGCTCATTAATCCTTGCTCATGGAGATCATTTTAAAGTTTAATAGTATGTACTAATATGTACTAAAACTTTCCCGATATATATAGTAAAAAAAAATATATATCTATATATAAATAGTAAAAACGAAACTGTACTTAAAAGTACTTCAAGTGTTTTAAAGTTATGTGAAGTATTCTTTATTGTACCATAATGTACTAAAGTCTCATTTAAAAAATCCCTAAATCGATTTGTGATCACAAAATACCGAAAGTTCATATAAAAGCTAGAGCGAGAAATTATTGTAAAAATTCAAACCGAAATAAAGAAAGTGTGTATTCTTCTTTTTGAAGCTTTATGCCAGCTTAAAGTCCTGAAACGAATTTTTTGACATTGCCTGCTTTTGTTTGCAGCTGCAGAGACAAATCTCTAATCCATCGGCAATGACAACTCAAAAGAAAACAAGTAAGGGTGTTATAGTCAGGCGAGCCTGACAATATAATACCCGACACAGACACACATGTTCAAATCATTTTTAATATCAAGAGGTGTTTAAGGCCATTAGGGGTCCCATATACCGACTTTTGTTGAATTTCTTTATGAAAACCGCCCTTTTGCCACGCCCAATTTTCTAATTCTTTTTTAATTCTAATCGGAGGCTTAAATATACGCTCAACTTCTAAGTTTAATTGAAGTATTTCGAAAAAGTCCGATTTTGGGGCAGTTTTGAGATTTTTGTGACAGACCCTAGTACTGGAAGTGCCCTTAATAATGGACCTATCAAAAACAATTTTGAAGAGAATTTTTATGGCTACAAAGGAAACATAACTCCCAAATTTCGTTCAAGTCCCATTTGTAAATCGGGTGTAGGAAGCCATTTTCGAAAAACGCCCTGCGGCCACGCCCACTTTTCTTATTTTTTGAAATGAATAACTTGACTTCAAATATGTTCATTTATCAAATTTCATCAAAATATCTTGAAAAAATCCGATTTTGGAGCAGTTTTTGTGATTTTCATAACAGACCCTAGTACTGGAGGTACCCCTAAAAATGGTCCGATCGGGTCCATTCTCGAACTTGTTCTTACTAATGTCCCCGTGAGCACGCATACCAAATTTTGTCAAGATATCTCAACTCCTTCGATATGAAAACTGTATACAAACAGACGGACAGACAGACGGACATGGCTAAATCGAATCTCCTGGTGACGCTGATCGTTTCTATATATATGTTGTATAGTCTATCTTGACTGGTTCTGGGTGTTACACACAACCACACAAACCAATATACCCTCGACACAGAGTGTGTCGGGTATAAAAAGGGACAGTTCGAAGCTTGAACGCTTTAATACTCTTTAACCGTCCGACCACAAAGGGAAAATCAGAGAGAGAGAGAGAGAGAGAGAAAGAAAGAGAGAGAGAGAGAAAGAAAGAGAGAGAGAGCGGTCAGCGGAAATGGGATCAAATGACCAAGCTGCAATGACGATTTGGAGTATTCGCTTTTGACGACTGCTACATATAATGATTGCTGACTCACAATAATGATGGATTTTTTTTTTTCCTGCAAATAAAATTCAATTCCATTTGCACTGCTAAGTCCTCGATAATCGCTGAATATTGTAAGGGTATGCACGAGTGATATGGAGCGCATCGGGGAAGCCGAAATTGTACGTGGATTGAGTATTTGTCAATTCGATGTCGAATTAAAATTTCGTTCGCATTTCGAAGTGAGAGCTGAAGTTGGACGAGCGAATTTGATTAAACTATTGCGGCTGCCTGTGGTCGCTTCACCTTTTAATTGCTTCGCAGCACGTCACACCGCATAATGTCACATCGGAGATATTAGGCATGTCGGAATACTGTGCCGATTAGTCAGAGAACAATGCCGCTGTTGGAAATATTTCATTTGTGACCATGTGACTTAACTACAAATTTGTTCCCTCTAGGTAAATTGCCGGATGGCAATGTATCAAAGCGATGCGCAAATCGATTCAATTTCCCAAGCTATGGAGGCTTCTTTGAACTCGTGAATTGTAATGCACCCCAAAAGTATGTGTTTCAATTTTATGGCTACTGAGACATCGTCTTATTTGTGACAACATGCCCATTTATGTTCATCTTCAGAAGGAAATTTCAGAATTATTTGAATCATTTAAGAGCTTAAACCAAGATCCGCAAGTAGATATATCAATAAGTAAAATAAAAAAAAAATATATAACATTTTTGAAAAATTGTCATGCATGCTTTAAGGCATCAATTTAAATATTTGTAATTGCGCTGGACAAAAATACAAGTTGGATTGGATCATTCATATCTATTTAAGAGCAATTCCGATTGCATCATTTTCTACTGGGCTACTAAAACGTCTGTCAGCCAGTGTTGTGAGCCACCATCACATCGAACCAGACATGCAACCAATCGACGTGTGCTGTTGACATGGTGTGAATTTTCGCTGATAACATTCGAAAAAGCGAAACGAGAGACATTCGGAGAAATGGAAGACTGGCTGAGTGACTGACTGTCTGGCTGTCCTCCGTTCTGCCTGGCAGACAGACGTAGCACTATTTTCAATTGGAAGCGATACTATTTAACTCGCTACCGGTGGCTGCTTTCCGACTGACCACAGCAATACTTAGCCCTAATGCTCAACGAATCAAAGGCTTCGACATTCAAATCAAAGGCGATAAAATTTACACAATTCCATTCGCAAATGAGCATTGGAGCCAACGAGCATTGGAGCCATCGAGCCATCGAGCATTGAAGTCGAATGCAAGTTTTTTTTTTTATCAGACGTCGTTGTCCGGATACTATTTTGGCAGGCAGTCAAGATTACAAGCACAAAGACAGAGAGAGATACCTGCGAGTTTTCTGTGAATTTTAATTAAAGTGCATAGCAGACTCGGTCTTGTAATTGGTCGCAACGAACACGACATTGACGTAGTCGCAGTTGAAATCGAAGTCGGCGTCGGAGTCGAAGTCAAAATTGGAAATGGGACTGGAATCGGAATCGGAATTGGAATCGGAATCAAAGTGAACGATTGCGGGACCCTCTTGCGTTGCCCTCACATCTTGCCTTTCTGCATTTTGCGTTTCGCCTTTTGACGAGAGAATTAATTACCATAAACGAAGGTAGTTCAATGCCGATCAGATCACATTTCAAATGAATCGAAGTGGGCAAATAACAATGGCCGGCACTGGGACTGCGGCTGCTTGTGGAACACACTTCATGCCATTTTCAGATCAGGCAGGAAAAGCTATCATCACCAAATACGCCAGAACGATGAGTTCTCAGCAAAAAAAAAAATTCAAACATCAGGCTATTAAATTTTTTGTGGAACTAGAGCACCCAGCAAGCATTTGCATCAATTATTTTTTTTTTTTTTGCAAAGGTGCTTAAAAGGGTATAGCACTATAAGCATAGTCATTCGGCCCCAGAAGCCGATTTCAACTTAAGCAGTTTTACTGTTTAGGCCAATGCAAAATATTTAATTAGCGCTGAATTTCGGCTCTCTATCTCCTAAAGTCCTTGAATATCCTTGAAAAAGGGTTTTTTTTTGGAGAAAACTTTTGAAAAATCATATCTAGGACAATTCTAAGGATAGAGTGTTCATTCCCAAAGCCCATATTTAGAAAATTACTCATAAAATATTACAAAAATATTTTTCCGGCAATTTTGCTAAAACCGATAGATGCTCCCGTGGAAGGATATTTTTGCATGACAATTTTTTTGTTGTTCTAGGTATGCTACTAGCTTAATTAAAATTCTCGAAAATAGAGTTTTATACCAAGAATAAGTATGCTAGGTTTTAACACGCTCAGGCGGGTGCAACATCCTTAAAAATGGTAAGTTTAAGAAAATGTTGCATACTTCTCGGGTATACTTGCGATTGATATGCATCAATATGATTTTTCCGTATAGTCATATCATGTGAATTTGTATAACAAACAATGAAGAAGAATAAAAAATTGCTTAATCCTACAGAAAAATCCAACCACATATATATGTATATATTATATGTATATAGGCATTTCCAGAAAAAGTAAACTTTTTGTCACGTCCGTATATAGCTGATTGCCATTCGAGACTGCATAGAAACTTTGAAAAACATAAAAGTCCGCATAAGCTGTACGAAAGTATTGAGGAGCAAAGGTGCTATGTAGCGCATACTTGAATTCGGGGCTTAAATTTGATCATTTAAGTGTCGCGTCCGTTTGGAAGTGCCCAAATGTGATATGATATATCTATACTGATTATAGCCGCGATTTTCTTTTTCATTTCGGAGACGAGAAATCGTGGCCGCCAGCACTACGACTTTTTTTGGTGTCTCCACTTTGACGGCCGAGAACTTTTATGAATCGCTTCAGAAATGAATCAGAAATTTTCTGAAGCGATTTTGTTTTTATATGAAGTTTTTAATTTCTGATCGAACTGGAGATAGCCCTCAATTCTGAGCACATTAAAAACCAAAAATGTAAAAAGATCTTTTCGTTTTCTGTCAATAATTTTGTTTTTTTATATTCCAAAAACAGCCTCGCGAAGGATACAGCCCCCTTAACTTAAAGTGCACAAGAGCAGCGTCTCTAATGCCTGTATTTGCCCATATGACGTTTTCTTTTGCAGAAATCTCCCGAAAAAGGATCCTTTTAGTTTTTTTTTTATGTTGAGTTTCAATTTTATTTCCAACGTTTGGAAATCGATTCTTTCAATTTTTTTTTTTTTGTTCACGCCAGAAAAATTCTTTCAATTGCTTAGTAAGGGTTAATGCTTGCTGGGTATGAATGCTACCTCTGTGTGTACACATGTGGGTAAAATGTCTTCTACTAGTTATGCTTTTCATAATATGCATACACCGAGAGAAAAAGGTAGTTATGTATATTAACTGAAAAAGCAGGTTAAAATAACCGAGTTCACCGTTAATTCTTAGCTTATGTGTAGTAGCGGTCGATTCAACAGTACAAACACAGTCAATAGGGATATAACTACCTGATGGTTGATATAACTGTCTCGCGGTTAAATCAACTGTCACCAGCGACTGGGAAAAAAAAATTTATTTTTTGCTTTGACTTTTTTTTACCTTCTTTTATTAATATTTTTTTTTTTTTATTAAATTATTATATTTTTTCTTTATTTATTTGTTTCTTTTTAAATCTTTTTCTCTTTCATCTCTTTAAATTTTCTCGCCTCGGCCGAGCCTTGAACCGCAGACCACCACTTCGCTGGGCGAACGTCTTAACCATTACGCTAAACGAACGAATTTAATTTGTTGGTCAAAACGCTCACTTGTGCAAAATTTTTTGCTTGAAAATGAACCATTAAAAAAAATTAAATAAATTAAAATCTTAAAAATTTAGGAGAAAATTTTTGCCTTAAAAAACAACTACACTCTGAACAAAAAAAAAAAACTGTAATTAAAAAAAAAAAATCCAGAAAAATTCCCGCCGCCAGCAGGGATAGAACCCCGAATCTCACGACCGTCAACTCACAGCTTAAACAACTGAGCTATTGCACACTCCGGAGACGGTTGATCAGAATGCGAACTTATACGTCTAAGTGAACGAAAGCGAATTTGAACATAAAAAGTGACTACTTTTCAACTGTTGATTTGACTTCCTTTTTCAGTGCATTTAACGGGGAATACAGTTAATTTGACCACTCTTACTTTAACTGTTCTAAGTGGTTGATTTAACAGTTCTTATTTCTCTCGGTGTATGAATAAAGCAAGAGTCTCCATCTCCGGAGTAAGAACGGGTTGAATCCTTCCCTATTAACTAAGCTCATCAGTTTGCTTGCGTATACACATAGCTTGTGTGCATAAAATATATTTATGTACATGTTTTATTAAGAAATTTCTGCTCCATTGAAGTCACATCAACTGAAATATTGAAAAGAAAGCATTCAAGGGGAAAATTTGAAAAAAACAAAAAAACTTACTTTTCTGTTCTTGTCCCCGTCCATCGAGATGATGAGGAAAACCGGACAAAATTTAAATAGAGTACAAAAGCAAAGTAAGGGGTTGCAGTCACGTGAACCTGAGAGTACAAAATCTAACCACAATCTTTATGACAAAGTACTCTGGAGATACCCAATGCCATTAAAGGCCTCATATATCGCCTTTTGTTCAATTATCTTATAAAAGCCGCCCATTTGCCACACCTACTTTTTCAATTTTTGGGAAATTTAATCGGAGGCTTAAAATCTTCTTCTTCTTCTTCTTGCGTGTTTAAATTTCCCGGCCTATCACGAGGTCCGCAAAACGCGACCAGTTCCTCCATTTTGTTCTGTCGGTTGCATCATCCGAGGTAATTCCTACAGCCTCTAGGTCCCATTTCATTGTTTCCATCCAACCCTGTTTCAGACGCCCGCATTTTCTTCAACCTTGAATTTTCAGTGCGTAGCCTTTCATTGCCAAAGCCTCCTCATTTGCCCTCAGGTCGTGACCATACCAGCGTTGCCTTACTTCCCGCATTTTCCCAATAATCGGCGCAACTCCATAACGACTACGGATGTCCACGTTTGGAACATGATCAAGACGAGTCAGTCCGCATATCCAGCGAAGCATCTTTGTTTACATAACACTAAACTTTCTTTCTGCTACTTTCGTTGCGGGTACGGCATTCGGTACTAGAAAACGGTGACTCGCACGATTACTGTGCGGTAAATTTTGGACTCTAAGCGGTTATGTTTATCTCTCTATAGCACATATGTATGTAACACCAGTCGTTGAACGCCACTTAAGCCAAGCGGCATTAACTCTCTCAGTAACTTGGCGAGTGATTGTCCCGTCAACAGAAAGTGTCGACCCGAGGTATATAAATTTTTCGGTCCTTGGTAGATCAGTGTTATTTATTTTGATGGTTCCTGCTTCGCAAAGATCTGTTGTCATCTATTCCGTTTTCGCGACATTCAAAAGTAGTCCCCAAACATAGATAATCTATCATGCCAGTCTGGTACTTGTTGCTGTAAGTTGTTTTTATTGGTAGAGGCAAGAAGAACTTCATCTGCATATAGTAGCGTCCAGGGAGGTGATTTTTGTTGGTCTTCGGTAATTGAATCCATATTATATAACTTATATGAACAAAAGAGGAGAAAAAGCTGATCCTACAGATATTGAAAATTCAGATGAAATTCCGGCGGCAGAATGTACTCGACTTTTGGGATTTCCATAAAGAAGTCTTACCCACATAATAAGCTCTTACGGTACTAAGTGTTTTCTCAAAGCATACCATATTGCGTACAAACGCAAGCATGCATGCACAAGCATGCAGGTGTAGCATCTAAAATATGCCAGAAAAGACCTAAGTATATATGCATGGATATTTTTTTGCCATATCTTTGATTACTTTCTGTTTATCTGCGATTCATCCTTGAGGAGTTCTAGGGCCTTAAAGTTGTTAGGCAATAAGTCGGGGGAAAAAAAAAATTCTCCCACGACAATGGTTTATCGAAGAAAAAACACTGTAATGGGGTTTAAAAGCCAATTGTATGGGCTTTTAGGCAAAATTAAATTGATGGTAAAAATTTGAGCCGCTGAGGGAAAAATAAACGATCAAAGTCAAAACTTCTGAAAAAACTTTCGATTTTTTTACTTTAGGAGCCATTTTGGTATGAAAAAGGTCCTATTAACACATGTTTTACAATTTTTTTTCCGAATCTGCAGTCGATTTTCTTTAAAACCGTAGTACATATGCTATACCTTATTTGCAGTCTAACCATCGAAAAAATGAGATTTTAAAACAAACTCGAACTTCTTTTCTACGGAGTTTAGTTCTAGCTGTTACAAGATCCAGACAAAGCTAATAAACCTAACCTGCTGTCGCTGGGCATAACAACATTTGGAGACACCATTCAATTAATTAAAACCCCAAATCAACCAACATTCTTCCTCTTCATTTCTTGGTAAGGTTTTTGATCAATGCACAAATCCTTTTTTTTTTTTGTTTTTTGGAAAGGAAATCGGATGGTTATGACCCCCAAAAATATACCAAATCAAATCCCATATAAAAGTATTCCCCGTTAACATAACATTAAAATTTCCAGTTAGGTAAGAGAAAGAGATACAGACGAGAATTACTCAACAGTATGTATGTATTTATGTGGTGTTCGAATTTCGACCACTGGACGACCCAAGTTCAAATAAAATGGTGGTAAGTTTAAGACACCATTAATATAGCTTTTGTAAATATCCTTTTTGGAAGATGCGCTATGATTAGAGAACGGCGACATTTCCTACCGTGCACCTATTATTTATTTGTTTATTAATAAACTGTTTACTTTTAATTAGCAAACGCAATATCAATTTTATTTATGCTTTTATTTCATAAACAGAACTTTCTTTTTTACAATAAATTATTGATATGCACGATAATTATATAATAATTATCTTAAACAGTTTAAAGTTTCACAAAAAAAAAAATTTTTTTTTAAACACAAACAAGCGCCAACTTAGTACCAAAATGAATAAATCAATACTTACAATTTAAATACATACATTCTTATTTATTTATACATAAGTGTATATATTACATAAATTTCTGCGAACTCTCTTAAAGAGACTAGAGGCGTATCTAGGAAAGCCCATCGTGGCAAGTGATTTTCATAAAGATACTCGTTCAAAGGCTCTCACGTCAAGAAAAAAACTTCTAATGAAATTTAATCGTATTTAAATTAATAAAAAAAAAAATAATAATAATTTAAAAAAAACAATTAGACTTATTAAAATTCATGAAAGAATTCGTTGCTAAGCATTGACAAAGGAAGACTCATTTCATGGGGAAGACGATTTTATTGAAAAAGTCATGAGACAAAATCAAATTGCTTGGGAAATTTATAGATACATAATAACGAAAACTTAATTTTTTAATTAAAAATCTACCTTCTAATTTTTAAATGAATAAACATATTTCAAAATCAATTTTGAAGGACTATTCTACGCGTGAATCGATCACATTAAATACAAAAAAAAAAAAAGAAAAAAATTCAAACACTTGAGCAAATCCGTTCCCGACTAAACACTAAGTTCTTATCTAGCTCTTCGGCAACTTAACCCATTACGGTCTGACGTTATCATGTGATTACTAAAAAAAAAAAAAAAGCACACACCCACACACACACACATCCACATAAAATCCATTTTTCTTCCTCACTAAGTAATTATCGAAAGCAAATGATGATACCGACGGCCGGACACTTCAAATCGTCATTGTATAAAATCTTCAAGTATCGACCGGACCAGTTGAGAGTATGCTTTCATTCGGACTGGAACTTCTTGCACGGGTCCAGGCCCGGCGAAAGGTGTGGGTAGTATGGGACTACTACCTAGTCCGATTTTTAGGGTATAGGTAATTACCCACTCCGAAACTTACTCAAAACTTCTAAAGAATAATTTTTTGCAAAATCTTCTAAAAAAAAAAGAGCTACATTTTACTGTACAAGAGTCCGCAATGGCGAAACGTAAACGAATATACAACATACAACCAAAGATCTTCGATATAAGCTTCGATTTTTTTTTTTTTTTGTATTTATTACTGGTTATTGTGATTTAAAAAAAGTCGAAAATCCGACCATCGAAAAAAATGTGGCTTGAGATATTTTCACTCATATTCTATTAGAAATTGAGTTAAATGAGTTGCACTGAACCACAGTAATGATTTCTATTTGTTTCTTTTTTATAAACTAAGGAGAATACTTTTTTGTTAAGTATTTAATATATTGTATTGTTATAATAAATGAAGTAAAAAAAATTTTTTTGCTCTGTCGCATGATGCCATGACTACTACCCACTCCGATTTTTGGTGTTCCGCCGCTCCTGCACGGGTCCCAACATTGTTGATAACTTTATTGATTTTTTTACAATACTTAAAGGAGCCGACAAAAAATAACCGACTCTAAAGTTTTTCTCTACGGACCTGGTTGTCACAGTAGGTACTTTTGATGTTCAAGCGCCCAAAAATGTAATTATGCAAATATTTATTTTTTGCCTGACAAATTTTCGACTGCAAGAGAATTGATTTTATGGTAAAATTTTTACCTAAATTATGACAAACAATCAAACTTGCATATATCCGGAACAAAATTACCCACGGATTGATTTTCTTCGATTTATGGAGGTTTCAAGTCAAAGAATTTTATGGACAAATCTCTCTCTCTTTGAATAACCGAAGATTGGCTGTAGGAATTGCTATGGCTGAGCATAACAATGACGTTTCAGTCATAAAAAAAAAAAAAAAATGGATTTTTATAAGGATTTCTTACTGCTACATTCACAATGTGATGTAACATCATGTTACATCATATAACTTTTAACCCATTCGTGCCATAAATAAAAACTAAAGATTACTTAATTTAAATATATGTTGTTGTTTTTAGTATTTCGTTCATACGCGAAAAGAGTTTAACTCGGAGTTGAATTTTTTTTTAACGCAAGACATCACTGGGCACGAAAGGGTTAATTTTTAAAGTATTACAATTAGTTGATTCTACAACTAGATCACAGTTGTGAGATTTCATAAGTTTTTAAAACTATTTTTCTTGCCTTTTTTGGGCTTTTTTTGTTGTTGTTGTTTTTTTATGTTTTTTGTGATAATTTTTTTTTTTTGTTTTTGTTGGGAAACAAATATATACAAATCCATATCATGGTTCTATTTCTGCCGCATGCGTTGCGTTGATCATCTTGGAGGGCAAAAGCTGAAATATGGAAACAGATGACAATGAAGCGAATAGAAACGCTTCGGATCGGTCTTGAGATCGAAGCCATCCACTTTGATAACATTCCATTGATTCTTCATGTGGGCGTAACTGAAGGAGACCTGATCCTGAAACGTATCGGGTCGAATGAATTCCATTGGCTCCAAGTGCGAGTGAAAATTGTCGACAACGGTCAGCGGAACCTTGAGTAAATGCTCTGCGGACGAAGTGGAAAAAAAGAAATTTTTTTTTTTTTAGTTTCGTTTGCGCTGTTATGTGGCAACTTACCGATTATAAAGCCCATTGTGACGTCATCGGGGAATCGTATCCTATCGCCGATGCTTATGAATTTCCCACCGCCAGCGATCGGTAGCATCTTAAGTGTGAGTGCGCGACTGAGACAAAAGCCAGCACCGCCAGTCGCGAAGAGGAATGTAATTTTTCGATTCAATGAAGAGTTTTTCTAAACGATTGGAATTGAGGAAAAAACAAAAAGAAAATTCAATTCAAAATTATTTAAATATCAGGTGGCAAAAGGCAAAGGATAGAGAAACTATTAGGCTATTTGTGGATGCCATTGATCGAACGTAAAATGTTCCTCATAACTTTTATTAAAACATATTTTAGGAACATAAATATGTGTATGTTATTTGGCCATACATATAAAACGAAATGAATGTGAACAATATGTGAGGTTTCTCTAAACTTCTTAATAATATAGAATATGTGAAATGAAAATGCTTTACTCACACTATCGAGGTGAATTTCGAGCGGCGAAGAAATGCTCGGTTTGCCCAAATACCAATCAACGGTCGGACTATACTCGTCGAGGAGCTTGACCAGTCGTGGAACATTCACGTAATTATCATCGTCGAAATGACAGAACCACCTGTAAGGATGTAAGAAAAACAATTAATTTCCCATTGAAAGTTTAGAATTGAAATTTGGAAAAAAAAATGCAAGGAAAAACAAGAACAAAATATATAAAATTCTGTTTTAGACTGACTTTCTGGCATTGAAGTGAGATAAACATTCTGACAGATACGAGGGCATTTAGTAAAGTTCTTGCGCGAAATGGAATAAGTTGCGATTGTAAGCTCGCTCTTGCTTTCCCCTCACACTAAAAATGAGCTCTGTGCCGCCTCTATGCGTGTTTTAGTCACACAATTCACTGAACTCTTGTCAAGCTTTCATGTCCCTTTCAGCTCGATTGTCTGTCTGCGGTTGTCTGTGCTCTCATCTGTTATGCTTATGCTAATGCTGCACGTCTCATTTGAGCGACAAATCGGATTAGGTTTTTAGGAACAATTTTTCCCTTTTCTGTTCTGATTTGTTTTTTTTTTTTTTTGTTTTGTTTTTGGTGGCCCGCATCAATGCCAAGTCAAAGGCAACTCGAAACATGAACTTCATCTTCGAAACTCGACGTTTGATGTCGTCTTAGCGATTTTAAGAGAAATTTATAAACTCAAAAGGAATACGAAATCGAACGAAGTGAAGCATAAAAGCAGAGGCAACAACAACAAGACCAAAACCGAAATCTGCAAAGACGAGTCAAATTGCATTCAAGACTGGGATTCGAAGATTGGCGAATTCGATATCCGAATTGGGGAGCTTCTGCTTCGATCGCATGGGACCTTCTCTTGTGATAATTCTTTTTCTATTTCTTTGAACACGTTCTGTAAGGTAGTTTTTTTTTTTTTGAATGTTTTATTTATTTTTATAATTTTTTTTTTTTTTTTTTTTTTTTTTTTTTTGAGATCTCTAAACGACGCGCTATTGTTATTCGATTCATGCTTTGGATGTTGATGATGAGCCCTCGCCGGTCTCAAATGCGCATGCGTTCATTAGGAAATCTGAGATTTATGGATTCCAAGAATAGCATATTCGCTTGCACGGACACTCACGTATACGAATCCATTACGAATATCCGTGTGTGTGTGTGTGTGTGTGCTAAGCGACGAAAAATTTTTTTTTTGCATTGATGAATTTTCAATTCGATCGAGGGCATTTCGATTTGCCGCCCTACCCCACACACCACCACCTGCTTATGTATATATGTATCTACTTCTCGCAATATAGCAACGTAAAGCTACCGACCGTGTGGCCCGGTCTCATCGTTTAATGGACTGCTCATTAATCATCTGATGTCACATCCAAGAGGAAACGGCTTCATTAGTACAACTTCCGTTAAAGTACCAACGTACTTCAGAGTGTGCTGCTGCGTAGCCGGCCTCGGGGCATACAACTCGGCATACATATGTACATACATACATAAAATATATACATATGTATGTAGTCCAGTCGACATCAATTGGGAGCGCGACTCGTTGTCACCCGTTGATTTGGTCAATGGCTTTGATTTACGCTCAACAAGTATATTCAAGCGCGTTTTAATTCCGTAATGGACTCAACTTTGTAGCGAAGAATAATAAAAAACCAAGACGAAAAAAATTCTTTAAAAAAAAAACAAAATAAAATACAGGAAAAAGAGCAGGCAAATATAGAAAGGCAGCTGCTGAATTATGCTCTTCTGGCCCGTTCCTCCTTAAGCGGAGACGCAGTGCATCTATCCATCCATCCATCGATTGCAACAAATTGAGTGCATTCTATGCAACAAAAGTTTGCAGCTGCTCTGCTTCATTTGCCAACAGTCATCAACCGAAGGAAATGGAAATGCAAGCGAAGCGGCTTAAGCTCTCGCTCTCGCTGTCGGTAGGTTAATGGGTAGGTGTCGTGGTCACATGCGCGCCTAGCTGTGGACTCCATCAACTCATCTATGAACACTCAATGTGGATTACTGCATTGCTGTCGGCAATGATCGCACTGAAAACGGATGTTGCGATTAAGTTACTTTTTTTTACTCCCTCTCGCTCTCGCTCTCGCTCTGTCTCTCTCCGACTCCACATTTTTCCTCTCATTTTTATCTGGCAGTAGATTTGCATTAATCAACGCAAAAAAAAAATCTGTTTTTTTTTTTAACTCCAGGCGTTAAGCTCCGCGAGTATTTCCTTATAAAATAAATTTCTCAAGTAATTTAAAATAAGTTTTTTTTGTTTTTTTAACCATTCATACATTCATAAGGCCGGGATTTAGGGAAATAAAGTTTCAATACTTTCGTAGAAATATTTTTTTACGATTCTTAAAACGCTTTGAGAAATACTTATGTATGTATGTGGACAAATTCGTAGCAGGATTTGCGCCATTATAAATACCAGAGGGACACGTTACGTTCGATTTAGCGAGCTGTCTTATTTATTGACACACTTGGACCTAAGATCCGTTGAGATACCTTGTAGAGGTGAGCATCTATATCTATAGATTTATAGATTCTAGACCAGTGATGACCAGACCTATACGTAAACATTCATAATTGTGTGTGTGTGAATGCACTGTCGACTTCGCTGTGAGTTACGCTGATTTGCATTGACGAAGTTTCTGTTTTACACACACGAACGCAGCGGACCGATTTTCGCACGAATCGGTATACGCTATACGTGTGCGACTGCTGCTTCGGCAGAATTCGGTCGTTCAAGCACATGTGCTAGGAAAATCAAAATTCGGCCGACACTGGAGCAGACAGACACGGCCGTCGAACGGAATAAGGGGAACGGAAGGTTTTCCTTCCTAGGAGCCATATCTCGACATATGAGACTTATTAGTAAAAAAAAAAAAAAAAAAACACGACCTGTAGCCTTTGTGATATTCACAAGAATTTATGTAAAATAAAAATAATAAAAAAGATCGTCACTCCCGCAACTAGAGGCAATTCAGTATTGCGGGGCCTCTTTCCGTACTTGGGAATTCCTCTTGCCGGGAACCCACAATGTGTGACTAAAATAAGTCATCACTGCGTTTGCAAAGGAGCACAATTCGGTACGCCTGCAGAAATATCCCGTCTTATCCGCCTGGATGCAGAGGAATAAACAACTTTGCTACCTCAATCATCGAAAGGATAAAATCCGAATTCCCTCAAGCATCACCCACATCAGATCAACTGGAAAAATGCACTTAAAAAAGAAAAATCCACTCTTCGCTTTTCGATATGCTCAAAGTTTAGTGAAAAATTCAATTATTCACTCAAATGTCTGCAATCGACTTGACAATCGAGTCTCTCAATCACTCGCCCCGAATAAGCCGCTTTAGATCTTCGGCGAATTCGTTCGAACCGAATTCGATACGAAAAATCAGTTGACCAATTAAAAAAAAAAATACCCGAAATGCTTCGGCGAAACAGAAATGGGAGCTTAAACGTTAAGCATTGTCTCCGAAGTAAGTGCTGTCGTCCACACATCCATCAATGCATACATACATACGTATACATATACACATATATGCATGTATGTACATTGAACATACGCTTGCACACGCATGTTAAAACTCCTGAAACGATGCAAAAAAAAATGGAAAAGGCTTGACAGAAATGTCTTGCAAACTCACTGCACTCACGTTTTGAGTGGCAAATAGCTATAGACAGATATAAGGAACAGAAATCCGGTTGACTGGCGTGACTGACAACCAAAGTGGGGATTTTAGATATTTTTCATTTTTTATTTGCTTTTTTTTTCCATCAATTTTCCATTCAATGTGCTAAGTCAATAAATCAAACTGACAATAAACAGAGCATTGTGAACCCATCAGATTGAACGTATGCAACGTTAACATTGAAAATAGATATAATCACAATTAATGGTAAAATCGGCAGAAAACGGCAAAAAAAAAAAAAAAAAAACAGAACAAACTTAATCTGCTCCCAATCAATTGAGCTCATAAAAAATATGTTGTTACACCTACGCCAATTGTGATTCGTTATTAAATCACGTTGGGTATGCCGCATGCGCAACCGATTAACGAGCACGAAATGCGCTTTAAACAAACGCTGACACACCGACTCACACATGCCCGCTCGCACACAATCGGAAAACGGGCTAAAATCGAAATTATGAGGCTTTGACAACATTAGCGGCCAATTACCCTACCGTCAACGATTCGATCTCGTATTACCGAATACACCAGGACAGGAGACAGGGAAAACCCATCTCTCCGCGGTTGCTATGCATAAATTCGATCAGCTAATGCATTGAGCTATGTATGTATGTGAATTAAGTTCATAAATTCGATACCTGTGCGATTGTGGCTAGCAGTTGGAATATTTTTTCTCCTCTTCTTCTCTATCTTTTGTTTACAACTTCTCTACTTTCTCCCATTTTTTGTTTTTGTCAGTTCTTCATTAAACTTCAAAAAGATTTAAATAAAGAGAAACAGAAACAGAAAACAACACACACACATGTGTGTCTATTCTATGGACCACAAAAAGCTAATCCGATCTTAATCGAACGAATTCCGAAGTGTCTTTCTTCTCGTGTTGCACGTTTTCTTTGGCATAATAAACACAAATTTATTGACTTTGGATTTCGGGAATTAAAACATAGCATTTATTATGTCCATTCTAATTTTAATTGAGCTCATTTAGAATGCTCAAACAAAACATCGCAGTCCGCCAACATCAATTTAAGAGCAAGACAACCGACCGCTCTGCATGGAATTCAAGCAAACAATTACCCGGCCTTTTATGGTCAGACTTTGAGGTCGATAGTCCTACTTTTTTGACGTTTTTTTTTTTTGTTTTTTAATGAAAACCACACCCTTCTACTTACTTAGAGATATTTTTCATACTCAAACTCTAGTTGATTTTGATGGATTCAGAGTTGTTTGTATTGAATAGACCTGCCCCGCATAGCCGAGGGTCCTTACTATGTATTCCGATGCGATAGCTTATTTCGAGTCGCAATTGGAACGGTTGTTTGGACTTATTTCCTTTTTCAGTTTAATTTCATTTTAATGTATCAAAAACTTTAAAAAACATCACATCGAATTTGCCTATCGCATCGCAGAGTAAGGACCCAGGCGTAAAACTATTTTACTAAACTCTTTGCTCCTTATTACTGAAGGGTAGTTTATTGAAACTGAAAATATAACTAATTATCTCAACCAGGGACGTGAAACGGTTTTTAACTGAACCGGTTATGTACCGAACCGGTTATGAACCGAACCGGTTATGAACCGAACCTGTTATGCACCCAACTGGCTATGAACCGTACCGGTTATGAAACGAACCGGTTGAGGACCGAACCGGTTATGAAACGACCCGGTTATTGAACGAACCGGTTTTGAACCGGAAACCCGCTTTTATCTATTGATGAACTCAAACATTAACCGAACCAAAGTATTTCACAAATGTTTGAACCGAACCGATAACCGAACCCCATTTTGTAAAGGTTCAGGGTTTCATTTTTGCCTGCAACCATGCACAATAATCGAACCGCCTAACCGAACCGGGAAAATTTTCCACCCGGTTCACGTCCCTGAACTCAACATTGGAATGACCTTTGAATTATGAAGTTTAAAACTCTATACCCGAATGTGGGTTGAAAATTCAAATGGAAAATTTCCTCCTATGAAGGCTAATTCACGTTTCAGCAATCGTTTGACAATGGAAAACCCATCCATTATTTCGCAGTTCAATGATAGAATTCTCCCCAATTTAATGATTGCATTAAAATGTTTTCGATGTTAAAAAGGAGAAATGTAATTAAACTTTTTATAAGAGCCTTTGCGAGTCGCACGCCAGCCATTCGGGCAATCCAATAACAATTCAACAATTCGGCACTTGAGCACTTTAGCCTTTGAACACTTTCGTTTCGCGACTGTTGCTGTTAAATTGAATAATTTTCGTCCGAAAATGAAGTGCCTTCGAAATTTAATGAAATACCTGAAAGGATATTGTGAAAATTGCACAATTGCCGGCCTCTGTTTTATTGCCGATCGTCGGTCAGTTTGAAATATTTCCACCCTTTTGTATATTTATATGTACATATGTACGTATGTATGTATATTTTTTTTTTTACCAGACTCCATTTAATCGAACGGCTTTGCTGGCTCGCTTGTATCGCCCTATCGTCAATTGGCGCCTACGCCCTCATCAATCGCTACCGCATGGATTATCAAAGGAAAGCGGTGAGCATTGTCTACGAGAGTGTGCCACGCGTTACAAAGTATCAATTCCCCACGGTCAGTGTTTGCAATTTCTTCAAAGACGCAATCTCAGATCGGATCGAGCAACACGTTCGAAGGTAAGAGAGAGAGAGAGAGGGAGAAAGAGAGCGAAAGAGAGCGAAAGAGAGCGAAAGAGAGCGAAAGAGAGCGAAAGAGAGCGAAAGAGAGCGAAAGAGAGCGAAAGAGAGCGAAAGAGGGCGAAAGAGAGCGAAAGAGAGCGAAAGAGAGCGAAAGAGAGCGAAAGAGAGCGAAAGAGATAGAGAGAGCGAAAGAGAGAGATAGAGAGAGAGAGCGAAAGAGAGAGAGAGAGCGAGAGAGAGAGAGCGAGAGAGAGAGAGAGCGAGATAGAGAGCGAGAGAGAGAGCGAGAGAGAGCGAGAGAGAGAGCGAGAGAGAGAGCGAGAGAGGAAGCGAGAGAGAGAGCGAGAGAGAGAGCGAGAGAGAGAGAGCGAGAGAGAGAGACGAGAGCGAGAGAGAGAGAGCGAGAGAGAGAGAGAGCGAAGAGAGAGAGAGAGCGAAAGAGAGAGAGAGAGCGAAAGAGAGAGAGAGAGCGAAAGAGAGAGAGAGAGCGAGAGAGAGAGCGAAAGAGAGAGAGCGAAGAGAGAGAGTGAAAGAGAGAGAGAGCGAAAGAGAGAGAGAGCGAAAGAGAGAGAGAGCGAAAGAGAGAGAGAGCGAAAGAGAGAGATAGAGAGAGAGAAAGAGAGAGAGAGGGAGAGAGCGAGAGCGAGAGAAAGAGAGAAGAAAGAGAGAGCGCGAGAGAGAGAGCACGAGAGAGAGAGAGCACGAGAGAGAGAGAGCGCGACCGAGAGAAAGAGAAAAATAATATAAGCATCGATCTCAATACCTCCTAATCGATCCTCTCAACCATCGATCGGTTCACGTTTTGTTTTTGTTAGTAATTGCCAGGAGAACTGCGATGTCTACGATTACGAAATGGAGAATCAGCTCTTGATGTTCGTATATCCTCATATCTACCATGACGGCAGCATCCGTTCAAAGTGCGAAAAATTGGAGAAATGCTCCACGTGCAATAGGTGCTTTCAGAAAGAGGAACGCAAATTTTTGGAAGATGTAATGCTCGTCTTTTCTTTGTTTTTCTTCCTTTCTTTCTTTCCTTTTTTTGTTCCTTGATTGAAAAAAAAACTTTGTTTTTGCCTCAGTTCCCGTTCAACTGTTCTGAGTTGTTGGTTGGATGCTCCTCCAATGGTCAGGAATTTGAGTGCTGTGAATTTTTTAGACCGCTCATTACTCCCTTCGGCTTGTGCTTTCTATTGAATTCATTGCAAAATAATGATAGGTGAGTACCGACCCAAAGCGAGAGTTTGGAGCATAAGTACCGAGCACCGGTTTATTGTGCACCCATTTGGAGGCTACTACTGTCTCCCAGGGAGAATTGTGTTTATTTTTCGCTTCCCTTCCCGATTTTAGAAACAACAAGGAGTGGTTCCAAAAGGAATTCACCTCGGAAGTTGATAATATGGAAATAACGATCGCGTCCAGTGCACCAATGCATGTAAGTACTTCTAGAATCCTGGGTAGATAGATACATATATTGATTTTTATCATAATTTTTTTTTTTTTTTTTAATGAATAAATATGTGATCCAAGATCAGCGTTCTTAATCGGGAGGATATGCCGAATTTATTGCTGCCCGGAGCATCGGTTACTGCCATACGTCAGGGTAAACGTAAGATCTTTCAAGTGTATTTCGAGAAAATGATCAACGATGGTGATGTCTTTGACATTTCACCGGAATATCGGAAATGCCGTTTTGCCGAAGAGCGCCTACCGACATCGGTGTACAACGCGCACAGTTTCAATGCATGCCTTAACGATTGCATACGAATGCACCAGAAGCGGTTATGCAATTGCTCGATGCAATCGCTGCTGCCGAAAGGTTGGTACGCGATCATTTTCTATATAACGATTCTTGAAAGTTCCATCTCGAATTGCCCACTGCACAGCCAATCCAGAATATCCGCCGTGTGACCTCAATGGCTTATATTGCTTAGAGCGTCATTCCCTGATTCGACCCGATGCGAAGAGGTTTCTACCCTGGTCGAAATCGGGCAACACATGCGAGTGCCAGCCCTCATGCACGGAATATGCGATCGAAGCTGTCTACGAGTCGCGACCGATGTTAGTATTTGCGGGAGCTGCCAGAGAGTATTTTTTTTGTTTTTCTTTTTTATACCAAGCGTAAGCAGGGTATATTAGTATTGTGCGAATCTTGTAACATCCATAACTAAGCTCCGTAGATATAGACATATATACATATATATTCTTGATCAGGATCAAAAACTGAATCAATTTAGACATGTCCGTCTGTGTTCGGATCTCCTCCGAAACGGCTGGACCAACCAAGTCGAAATTTGGCACACATGTATACCGGGATCCGAGTATGATCCGAGACTGCCACGCCCACAAATTATTTTAATGTGTTTTCCGTAAAATGCTTGTAACTTGCGAACCACTCAACACATTTCATTGATATTTGGTGTACTGGTAAACTACGAAAAGGGACATATCCTGGAAAAATTGGCCGCCGTCCTTCTCGAGCCACGCCTACAAATAAGTCCACAAATAACGATTTATCGTAACTTGTGAAGTAAAAGGCGTAGAAGCTTCAAATTCACAATATAGGTTGACCAAGGCGAATGAAAGGTGTAGGAAAAAAATTTATGTGGCCCTCCCGCTGCCACGCCCACAAATAGAGAGGCAAAACATAATGCGCCAATAATGTCGGGACGCTGGGTATTTCAAAGTCGGGATTGACCGACTCTAGCTTTCTTACTTGTTTTTATACCCGACACACTCTGTGTCGAGGGTATATTGCATTTGTTGGGTTGTGTGTAACACCCAGAACCAGTCGAGATAGACCATACAAAATGTATATAGAAATGATCAGCGTCACCAGGAGATTCGATTTAGCCATGTCCATCTGTCTGTCCGTCTGTTTGTATACAGTTATCTTATCGAAGGAGTTGAGCTATCTTGACAAAATTTGGTATGCGTTCTCACGGGGACATGAGTAAGAGCGAGTACGAGAACGGACCCGATCGGACCATTATTAAGGGTACCTCTAGTACTAGGGTCTGTCACAAAAATCCCAAAAATGCCTCAAAATCAGACTTTATTGAAATATTTCAATAAAACTTAGAATTTGAGCGTATATATAAGGGTCCGATTAGAATTCCAAAAAAATTTGAAAAGTGGGCGTGGCAAAAGGGCGGTTTTTATTTAGAAATTTAACAAAAGTCGGTATATGGGGCTCCTTATGCCCTTAAACACCTCTTGATATTAAAAATTAAATTATGTCTGTGTCGGGTATTCTATTGTCAGGCTCGCCTGACTATAACACCCTTACTTGTTTTTGTTGTTTTTGTTTGTTATATTTTTTTTTTCGTAAATATGGAAATTGTTGCTCATCATTTGAATTATTTTTACTCTTTAGTGCGGCCTCGAAGAGGAGTAATTTTGAAGTTAAAATCAATATACCGAAACAGAGCTTGCTTAGCTTCCGTCGGCAAGCGATACGTACGCGCCTTGATGTCATTGTGACGGTGGGTGGAATATTAGGTCTATTCTTGGGCGCTAGCATACTCAGCGGCGTCGAGATCCTGCACTATTTAATCCTTTGGATTCTCAGTTCAATAAGGCCATGAAAAGCAATTAACCAATAGTTATTACAAATATCTATGTATGTCAATAAAACATATATGTAGGGATGTGTGGCTCTACATGCGATCAGCTGATGCTTTCTGGGTGGCTCGGCTACACTGATATCCAGTCTGATGTTTACAATCAAATAGCTGATGGATGTACTTCGCTTTTATGGTTAAATCCAATGGCAAAAACAAATAAACATGCAGCCTCAGAAGCGATTCCGCCGCATGCTTGCTGCTGCCTTCACTTAGCCGGAATGAGTGAATGAATGGATGAGTCGATGAGTGGATGAAACAACAAAAATAAAAATGAAAATCGGCAAAAAAGCGCCAAGCCATGAGCTTGAGCTTGGGGAGAACTGTATTTCCTGTTTACTGTATCGCATTAAAGCGGTCAACGACTGCGTTCGTTCGTCCGTCCGTTGGTTCGTTTAATGTGGCCGATTACTTAGTTGCGTACATAGCATGATTTCTTACAGAGCAATCGGTCAGTTAGGTTGGTAGGAAGGTATGTATGTATGTAGGTAGATGTCGTCTCTGTCATTTAAGTATTTTCAAGTTTAAGACGATTTCATAGTGCTGCCATCATAACGTTCCCCCTTCCGTCCGGCCCCTTCTTCTCAAACACACACACACACACGCACACCAAGTTTGTGCATATATGTACGTACTTACGTATGTACATAAGTGTCGTGTATGTTGTGTTTTAAGCAATTAAAGCGAATTGCTGGTATCAGAGTTGATTGCTATGCATGTTGGCGACATGTCGTACTTGCTGCTGCTGTGCTGGAACTCGCGGCAGTTGTAGCTATTACTACGGCAGCACAATTTAAATTATTTTCATGAGAAACATGTTCTACAATCCCAGCTGCGGCTATGGGAATATATACATACATTCATACATAAATACATACATACATCCATACATACATATGTATGTCATAAGAAAACGTTTAATGGGGCGAAGCGAAAAAAATGGAAAAAGTCTTAAAAAAAAAAAAAACAAAAGAGTTAGGGAAAATGCACTTACAAAGCAAAAAACAAGATCCGTATTTCAACAGATGTCTCTATGAATCTACAATTTTCGGATGGGTTGTTCAAAATATTTTCGGCGGCGTTTTCTTATCTACAACCAAAGTCAAGATACGCTTTACGTTGCGAAAACGTGAACCATGGAAAGAACCATCTCGTGAGCGTGCAGTCATCGCAGAATTTAAAATCAAAAATTCCGTCAACAGGCAAAACACACACGGTAGGTACAGGAAGGGGTTGCCAACCATACTATATAATATAGTATCCTACTTTATTTCTGATCGATATACTTTATACTTTCTTGGAACAATACAGTATCCTAAAATACTTTATTTTTCACTAAGGTAACTTACCCAAATAAGGCCATGCTAACGGTTTTTGCCACATTGGCAAAAAAAAAAATGGTTACACTAAGAGAGATTTTGGATCTTAATCGCTTTTGTTTGATCTTATCTTTATTTGAAAATGTCAAAAAAAGTAACAAAAAGCGTTTAAAAATATTCGTTTGAGACATTTTAGAAATTGTCCTTTTTTTGCCATATTAGGAACCCCATGTCTTAATAAGGCCCAATACCGATTGCTCTCAAAAACGTGCGAAAAAATAAAGAAAAATATAAAACTATTATCTGATTTCATTGTAAATGTTGTTTGAGATCAAAGATTAAAATAAATACTCTGCACAGCTCTTCTTATATAAAATAATATAATTTAAACTCAACGTTGTATATTGAAGTGCAGTTACAATGCATTATCGATAATAATATTGTTAACTTCCTGCCCATTGCAGTAAAAGACCTTCTTTCTCATTGTTTTTAACTGCTTGGTATATTAAGGTCCCTTTAGGGCCTCGAAAAAAATTTGTTTTTATGAAACAGGTCCAAGGTGAATATTGTGGGCCTTATTAAGCCCACTCAATATAATTTTGTCGACATGGGTTTGAACGGAATACCACAAAGCCAGGGGTTTTTTTTCATCCTTTTTAATTTGAATAAAGTCCGAATTTATGTATGGGCATCAAGATTTTACAGGATTATCAACAATTTTTAGAAAAACGTTGTTTTTGTTCTCACGCAAAATTAGATCAAGCACGTTGTTTTCACTTCTGCCGACTTTGTTGGACGATTAATATTCACCCAGCTAAGCAATCGACTTATTTTTTTTTTTTTTTCTTTGTGAAGTAAATATAAACGCTTTAAAACATGCCAAAAATCATTATGCTGAGAGTGCTAGAAATATGTTTTCTGAAAATCGGGCCCTATAAAGGCGTTGGCCTTGTTTGGCTGAACCATTTTAATTGGAAAAATGATATTTTTTCGCTATAAATTAATCCTTTGCTTTGTACATCAAAAAAGCGGGTAAAATTTTTGAGGACCAAGGCCTTATTTGCCTGGAGTACCTTATGTAGGTACGGCAGTTTTTACCAAACATACATCATGAAGTTCATTGAACAAAATAAATATAATCGACACTCTCTATAACGACCTCCTCTAACACCAATTTATCTTTATAGCGAACCTTCTTAAGGCTTTTTCGCCACATTATATTGCCTTTTTTCTCCTAACAACAAATTCTCTCATCGACGATTTTATTTTTCAGCTCCATTGAAATTCATTATAGAAAGTTTCGACAGTTTTGAGATTAACACATATATTACTATATATGTATGTCACTCTCATAGATTTTGGGCGGGACATTTCGCGCCCGTTAGAAAGAGATGTTACTCGGCAGGCAAAAAAAGAGCGAGAGAGAAAAACGTTTGGTGAGTACCTATGTGAAAAATGCTCATTTTGGTGGGTACCCAAGACTGTGGTGGGTACCCAAGACCGTGTTGAAAAGAGCCAAAATAGAAACGGCTCCTGAGTGACATATATAGTTATATATGTTATGATTGACTACATGCTCAATCGCAATTTTGACAACTTAAGTACATACTTATTTATTCAAATATATTGTTAACTATAATTGTAAATAGGTGAAACAAATCCATAGACCAACTACAATGTTCTGCAAGGAGTAAAAAGTGCGTATTTAATAATAAAATGGACTAAATACTAGTAACCTACTAGTATTTCAGTGTGAGAGATAATATAAATTGAATTTAATGGTAGTATGAAAGCATGTTCAGCCCGATTCTGAATATTCCCTGGGAACGACGAATTCCCGGGGAATTTACATATCTCGAGACTAAAATTCTCCTTTTTAAATAGATAAGGTAAGGAAAATTCTGGGTATGGGTCAAATACCCATTCCCCATCAAATTTCTTTCCCAAAACATATAAAAAAGAAGAAAATTAAAAGTAAATTCCCCGGGAATATAACCTCTTGTACAAAGATCACAGCAAATCAAAACTTTTTGATGTACATCGCGCAAGCACAAAAACAGATGTACACCTTTCACAACATGCTTGTACAAACATGGATTTGTGCAAACGCTTGTATGGTGGGGTTTGTTTCTCTAGGCGAGCGCAGGTCTCTTTTATTGGACGTTTAAGTGTTAAAGTTTCGAATGTACCCAATCGGATTGACAGGAATTCTCACTCGACTGCATTTCGATTTCCATTTTGTTCCCTTGAAAATGTTCCTTCTTCACATTCTACTCCACGATTTAGTTTGATTTTTTTTTGTTCTTCTCATTGTTTTCTTTTCTTTTCATTTACATATTTGATTTTTTTGATTTGAATCTGTTGTTAATGTAAGCTTTAAAACATGAAACCCCATGGAACGTGAAGGTTAGTGCTTCTGGTGTCGCATGTGTCGGGCAACGCGTTGCAACGAAGCGTTATCGTTGCTCTTGCGTTTTTTTCTCTCTCTCTGTCTCTGTCTCTCGCTTTTCTTGACAGTTGATCAGATTAGCAGCTGCTGGTTGCAATTAGCACATGCGAGCTGTCATTAAAAGTGAATAAAGCGAGCAAAACTTTTGACAACCCGAAAACTTTTTCGCTCGCAAGCGCAGATTTATTGCCGTCCGTCGCGCAGCCAAATTTTGAGCTGAAAACTTTTCAGCTTTCAGTTTCCTTTTTGTTTTCCATTTTGCCCCCCCCATTTCGCATGCATCACTGGATAAATGTGAACGCACTAATATGTTACATATGTACATGTGTATGTATATGTACGTGTACGTGCGCATTAGGAACAATTTTCATCGATGACAATTTCATTGCAATGTTCATTGGATGAAGGTGTTTTGTGTTTTAAAGAATTTTGTAGATTTCTTTTCCTCATCGTTGATGTGCTGTGGTTTTGGGATACATATTTCCTACTGGGTCAATCGAACTGGCACATGTAAATTCCCGATTGCGGTATTGTGTTAAATCTCTCGAAGTATTATTTGTGATTGGCTATGCGAAGAGGTTCCTAAATTGTAGCACCTCGGATCGTGATAAGTGAGACGAAAGTGACGAGCGACAGCGAGTCCATTAACGCAGCACAGCCATTCAGTTCAGTCGGGCCCATTCGCTGTCAAAATATCAAAATATTTTTAAATATCACAAGAGCAACGGCTAAAGATCTTGATTAATATGCTTTTAGCTGTTGCAAATTAAGATCCTCATTCACATGCAATACACATACACCCACTGTGATGGCGTCTGAAGCCATCAGGCCATCAGCCCGTCAGGCCATCACTCTGTCGGCATTCGTCCTTGCTCCGTCTTGTGCCCGTGCTCCGTCTGGGCTTTCTGTTGGCTTGTCTTTATTGTCAGCGTGAAAGGGGCTTTTTATCTCAAAGAAGCAACGAATTATTGGGATTCATTAGCAGAAAAACGACAATGGCAATGGGGAGGCGGCAATGGGGACGACTGCCGCTGTTATCCGTCGAACATACGCACACTTCGTGCAGATGCAGAATCGCATCCATGTTCGGAATTTCGGCATTTCGGCTCCGTTCGAACGTCTTCTCCGTCTGTCGGTCCATCTGTTCGCTTGTACATAAGTCCGTTCGTTTGCTCGAAATGCATAATTAATCGGCAACATTTCCACAAAGAAATGCAAATCGGAAATCAAATCGCATCACTTCGCACCGCACCGCACCGCACCACATCACAGAAACTCAGACACAAATGGGAAGGAATTGTGTTTCACTTTATTTCACAATCGTATTGCAAATATTTCAATTTAATTAGTTTCATTAGCATATTTCCATAAGAGAAGAGGACGACTAGCAAATTTTGCAGCTTAAAGTTGTCTGGAAATTCCCATTAGGGAAAGCAGTTCAGTCACTTGCTCTCTCTCTCTCTCTCTGTTTGTCTTAGTGTTTTCTTTTACCTATCATATTCTTTAACCCTTTCGCGGCAATATGTCCTATGAAACATTAAAAGTTATCATCACCATCATCAATGTTGTCATTACGACCACCTGAAATTTATACCTACAGTATTCCTGGGACACAAACATTTTTCCATTTAAAAAAATTTTTGGCAATTCAAACAGAAGGTCTTCTAAAATCCCTTTTAAAATTATCCCCTACTAAAATTAGTATTTTCAGCTCTTCGAATGCTCGATTTAGCTGAAGATTTCTTTGTTTGTTTCATCTTTCTATCTTAATTGGTATATGAGATGTAAATTTTGGAAAAAGTGGTTTTCAAGGATATTTAAAGGACACTGGACAATTGAATCCTAAAAATCAGTTTCAACAGTGTTTTTAGGTAATACCCAAAGTGACTTATCCACATTCGAGAATGTTCGTGCGAGCGGCTCGGCTCGATCGTAAGTGGTGATGCTGGCGAGCCAATTCATTAACCAACATCACCTCATACGATCGATCATTGCATCGAGCCGAGCCGCTAATGTGGATTAACCACTTTAAGTATCTATTCAAAAATCAACAAAACTTCGAAATTTCCTTTCAGGGGGCCGATTGCCTTCCTGAGATGGCAACACCCTTATGAAGGGATTTAAGAAGACCTTGTCGTTACTTTTAGACCGGCTGTGTATCGGGGCAATATTGTTCTGAGATTCTAAGTAACCAGGTGAAAAAAAAAATGGTTCCAGAATTTCAAAAGACGCAGCGGAATCTATTTCCATGATTTAAAGGAATGATCTAGGAATGTTCAATATTACATCCGAATTTAGATTAACTCTCTAATTCCATGATCCGTCAAATTCGAACAAATTACCAAAAAAAAAAAAAAAAACGAATAATAATAATTCCAGATTCGTGTTTTTCTACCCAAAAATAGTCATATTTGAATTTTTCATTGAAAAAGAAAAAATTGTGGCATTAGAGGGTTAATAATGATTACAATTAATTTAATGTTTTTTTTTTTTTTTTTTTTTTTTTTTTTTTGTTTACTTTTTAGTCAGTGATTGAAGAAAAATCCAGATTGATTCGATTGTTTTTGGGTCGTTTTTGGGGTTAATTTAATCAGATTCAAATGAAAATTTGTTTGTCTCATAAAATTTGTACCTATTTGGAATCTATGTGTGGGCCAGAAATGGTTGCTCTACATAGATTTTTTTTTTGGTCAGATCTTTTCTCCATGCCTACGGCTAAAGCTTTGTTATAGACAGGAAAATAAAATACTTAACGACTGAGATGAAAAAACGCAAATGAATCTAGTCAGATGCGATCGTATTGCCATGTTCAAATGCGACCCCCGGCGAACCCCGCAAAAAAGACAATAACCAACACTGTTCCATCAAATGGTCGAGGGGGGCAGGCAGACCGAAAAAAACGTGGTACGGTCAGATGAAAAAAATATCAACAAAGAGTGATCTCAGCGATGACATGATCCAGAATCGGAAATGCCTGCTGAAGGGTGCTGAGATCACATACCCACGTACGACGAGCATGAGCGTATCCGAAAAGAGATAAAAAAAAAAAGCTAAGAAGAATAAGAAGAAGAATGTCCATAAGTCTTAATTCTCGGCCACAATTTTCTAGATCGATTTAAAAGTGTTTTGAAGGCAGTTTGGATAAACTAAATTTTGCACCTATAGGGATTTGCTCTGTGAGTTAATTGATTTTTATTTTATTTAGAATTAAAATATGAGAATATTTTCTTAACTCTCAACTTCGTTTGATGCAAAAATCGGCCATTGGTTTTGGGATAAAAGTCCATTTTTTTCTCGAAAGGAAATCCTTGCGCTTGAGGCGGCTTAAGTTCCAAATTCTCGCTCTCCCATGATGACGTGTAAATGTGTGTGCCGAATGCTTGTCAATTGTCTTTTTTTGCCTTCGAATGTCAATTTTTCAATATTTTTTTTTTTTTTTTTTGAATTGAATAATTGAGTCTCATATGGGGGCGTGAGGGTGAGAGAGCGAATTGCGTAACTGAAACCGAAATTGACGCCGCACAATGCATCAGACTGCTGCACGCATTGCGGTGCGTTGCGGCATGCATCTTGTGTGTGTTGGCATGTTTGTATTTTATATGTATGCACATGTGGCTGTGTGCGTTGTTTTTGTCCACATACACATAGAGTTTCCAATTGCGACGGCAAGTACATATTTACAACGATGGGAGCATGTATCGCGCAATAACTCTCAGTGCTATCGAATCGCTCGCGGTTGAGGCATTTTCTCACGACGAGGGTGACGTACGAGGCGATGCTGCCTGCTGGCGTCACAGCTCGAGATGCAACAGTTTTCCACGCTTTGCCGTTGAATTTTTAATTGATTTGCGGGAAATTTATGCTGCCATATGTGTACGCATTGTTGTTGTTGTTGTTGTTGTTGTTGTTGTTGTTCCCTTCAAGGCGGAAGATGTCATTTTAAGCACTCAAGTGGCCTTTTGCTGTGTTGGGTTTTATTGTCACCAATGTGGAAGTGATACACCACAAGAAAGCATCCATACGAAAAATGCGACAAATGATTTCATGAGAACTCGAAAAGCGAACATATTACACACTTTGGATTTTTCTCAAATGTCTCTATCAATTTTCCCATGTTCTATTCACAGCACATCTCCCCTCCTCCCCCTATGCCTTTTTTGATTCTCTTCAGCGGGAAAATGCGTGAGGCCTGAAATTTTCTTTCCAACACAGAAAAATTTGTGTAGGTTTATATGTACAACCAATTTTTTTTATATCAACATAACAAATTCGTTGTTAAAACTCAGCCTATCACAATTTTCGATGTCCCGAGAAATTCGTTTGTTTGCGACAATTAATCGAGGTATAAGTAAATTAGAACGCAACAAACTTTTTCCAGCAACGATTATTTTTTATCTCAACAACGAAAAGTATTAACACTCAACGAAATATTTCAACAATTTATTTGAAATATTGACCATCGAAAGTATTAAAAATCAACCAATTATTTTAAACAAATATTTGTAGAATCAACACCTACATTTATCGGAATCTGAAATGATTTTCAAATAAATTTTTAATTGTTCTAAATAATTTTTAATATATCTTTAGCCCGGTGGGTCCTGTATCTGGAATCAATACTCATGGATTAAGGATTTTTTTTTCTTTGGTAACGGGGCCTCATTTTACAAACTCCCGGTGGGCCCTTTGACCCCAGTCCGCCCCTGTCTTTAGTTTATCCTTGCTTTACGACATAAAAAAAAATCGGAGTCTGTAAAGTTAGTTTACGAACGATAATATTACGTATAGTATAGTAAACATATGTTTCCTAGGTAGGTTAGATAGGTTGAAGTGGCTGCCACTTAGGCCGTCAATCGGCCCATTGTGATACCAAGGAGGTTTTCTTGTGTTTGTGAGAGTGTATGTCTTTTTATGTAGTGTGCCCCTAACATGCGATTTTTTGGAAAACCAGTGCTAGGCTTGGAACATTACACTCCGTTTCGCCTGTGCCGGGAATCGAACCCGGACCCTGGGATCAAGAGCATAGCACGCATCCCCTACGCTATCCCAGAGCCACATATGTTTCCTAATATTTGATTATTTGGTCTCTTCTTGCATGCAAGTCCGCATAAAGCTAATGAGAATTGTAGAAAAATATTTATTGGCACTAAGATTTTCATTGTCATATTATAAAAATCTCAAGCAAAGTTTTGTTAAGTGTTTTAATATGTTATCTTCGTTGTTCAATAGGAGCAAATAATATTAATGGTATTTTTTTATGTTTAAATGTTTAATTGGATGAAAGGATTATTTCAATGTACTCATATTTAGATACTTAACAGGATAAATTGCCCTTTCAAAAATATTGAGTAATTACATATACATATTACCTTTTGTCTGTTTGTACCGGACAAAAGTATCATTTTCTGTGGAATGCTCCGATATAACAAAACAATCAAAGAAAGTTTTCTTGAGTGCTAATATCTTTGGTATTTAGTAAGTACCCTGCAGTAATGAGCCGGTCAGTTTTCTAAAAAGGACTGGCTTTTGACCGGTCCAAACCCTAACGGTTAAATTATGGCAGTTCGCTCCATGGAATTCGGCTAGTCGGCGGTCGGTTATAAAGGGGTTAGTTTATGGGTAGCCTGTAAATTACACTTTCATTAACTTAGAATATATATAAGAAATGTGTTGCTTATTTTCCTCATTTGACTATCCTAAAACCAGACAAAAATTACGACATTTAACCCAAAAAATTGTCCTATGACCAGCCGTTTTGTGGACTAGTCCTTCCCCTAGGACAGGCCCATGTTAAAAAGGTCAGTTGAATGCATTAGAAGTGGAATTTTGAGGAAACTAGTAGTGGTAACATGAAGGACTGACCGAAGGCTACACTTGGATCAGTCCATATTACTGCAGGGTATGTATAACAAAACAAAAAACAAAAACTAACAAAAAATCAAACAAAATTTTGTGTGAAATTTAATATTACGAATTTTCCCAAAGTTTTCTGATTTGTTTAAAATTTTTAATTTTGCCAATTAAAACACCAATGAATCGAGTTTAACAATCGCCATTAATTGGAATATTTCGTAACTAGTTTTTCTGTGAATACTGATGTCTTGATAGAATATTAAAGTATAGAAATTTTATAAGTATGAATCGGTAGTCGAAAGTACACTTTGACCAGTAATGCCTTACTGATTAGTATTGTTTGTCCACAAAAACTTTAGATCATCATCTTAAGATAACACTATAGGAAATGCCTGTGCTGTACAGCAAATCATTTCCTGTATATAAATTGTCTAAATTCTGAAAATTTGCCTTACGCGGTAAGCGAAATCGGGGTAATGCACGAATTTCCAATGACTTCGCTGGGTTAAAAATAAGGCATTCCGTAAGAAGGCATGCGCAGAGCTGCATGAAGTTTATGTAGAAAAATTCAGATTTTTCCCACTGGGTCTATTTTGTTCATATGTATATATTTCAACGAATTGAAATGAAATGAAAACAATTTTGGCCATTATTATTATTGGCAAAATGCGACGGCATAAATTCATTGCGCTTCCGTTGCATTCTCGCAACATTTTCTATCAATCGCTAAAGCACTATGTTACGTTGTCAATCTAAATCGGTTTCTAATTAAATGCTTTCGCACTTTTGCTTCTATACCGCGTCCGATATAAATCTTCAACATGGAAATACTTAGAATATCTAATAGAAAAAATAATGGAAAAAACATTAGAAAAAATATACACGTTTATACAGTGGAGAACGGATAAATGCAACACATCTTTTTCGCAAGCTTGATGGGATTTTTTTGTGTAGAAATTTTCAAGTAAATACAGACGAAACTCTCTATACCGAATTTCAAGGGCCCGGAAAAAATATTCGTTATAGACAAAATTCATTATAAGGAGAGAAAACAGGCACTAAAACAATAGCCCAAAAGTCTTGATAGAAATTCGCTATAATAGAAAGAAATTCGGTATAGAGGCATGGCGGCAACTGGTGGTGTCGTTAAATGCTTCAGGACCACCGACAAAATATGCGATCATCCACACAATTCTCTGGCTCATTTCTTATTCTTTGATTGCGATGTTATTCTGCGTCGGTTTCCATAACAGCCCCGTATGTTTTCATCAGAGGGCTTCATGGAACCATACAGTATTGTATTTATCTGTAGTCTACTGTATACACAATATATTCCCCAATGACTCGGCGGCATGATTTGCAATGAGCAATCTTGTCATATCAAAACATAAAAATCAGTTAACGAACGACAAATCAAATTAAGAGCTGCATAAATCGATGGAAATTTTGTGGGAGAATTAACGATTGCTGTCGAGTTCCCTTGCCTTCGTCGTTCGATCGTTCGATCGTTCGATGGTTCTGAACGGCGCGCCGCACAGTGGTTAGGCTTCATTGATTTTGCATTGCAAAAAGTAGAAGAAGAATGCTCCTAGAATAATGAAACTTGGCACCGAGCTTCACATTTTGATGGAATTAAGAAAAAAAAATCGAAGTTTCATCAAAATCGGCAACGCATTTTTCGGCATCCCGTTATTTTCCGCAGAATTTTCAACCAAAGCAGAATTTTCAACTCTGATAATGCTCAGAAAAAAGTGATTCTTCTAAGTCCGTGTTTAAAGAGGATTTAAGATGCTCCGAAAACGCTCCATTTTATGTGTTTTTTTTTTAAATCATAAAACGCTCTTACATTAGGCTCTTTTCGGACGTATAATTCGGAGCGCTCCGATATTTGCTTGCTGGGTAATTTCAAATCAAAATACGAACAGCTGACTTCAACGTTCAATGTTGGAAAAAAGGGAGTAAAAGCTAAGGGTTGCAATATAAAACGGCTAAACTCATGGCTTTATTTCTGCATTTAAAGGGGCTTAATTCAGGTTCAATTCAACGATAAATGCTACTTTAACAGTTTAATTCAGTTAAATGCAATAGTCTGAAAAGGGCATTCAGTCGATTATTGTCCTATAATCTTTATGTGACTTCCTTATGGGGCTTTCAAGTAAAACTATTAACTTTTGAAAAAATAAAACTGATGAATTTCTCTGAAATCAGAGACAATCCTCTGCAAAACGGCATTATCGATCACCTTTTGAAATCAATCGATCGAAAATTTGAATTTTTGCCACCATATAACCACTGTGCGCGACGCGACAAATGAACCGAGCGAGAGAAATTCCGATAGATACCCGAACGAACGAACAAAAAACAATTATTTCCACTTAAATCAAATGAGCTCTTAATTGCAGCCAACGCTCGGAATGCAAATGCATTTTCATCTTTGATTTTCATTTTATTTTTCATTATATTATTTTATTTTCAAATTTTTCTGTTTCTCCTATTTGTTTGATTTTTTCTTATTTTTTTTTTCGCTGCGCTCTATGCGAACGTCTAATCAAATCGTACTTCAAAGTTTGCTGTTTTCATGTTGTTACTCTACTCTCGATGTTGTTGTAGCTGTTGCAATTCTTAGCATTGTTGTTGTTGTTATTGCTTCTGCTGCTGCCGCTGTTAAATTGTCGCTGCAAAGTATATAATCTGGAGTGAAGCAAATTATGGACTGACTTCATAAAATACTGAAGCAAGTTAATTGCTATCGCTGCCTAACCGCCTGCCGCAATGCCTCGCCTCGCCTCGCCTGGACCTGGACTGGACTGGACTGACTTAGCTGCTTTCCTGCCGCTTATGCTGATCAGTGAACAGCGAACAGTGGTGGGTTTTTATGACTAAATACAGCGGCCGAGTTGCAATTTGGACTTGAAAGCAATTACAATGAAAGCCCAAAACAACGCGAAATACAAAAAGCAGCGCCAACAAAAACATCAGCAACAAGAGCAACAACACCAGCCAGGCAGCAACGTAAACAACAGCAACTGCAACTGCAACAAGTAGCAAACGCAGCTGTTGCTTGAACTACTGAAATCGTATCCGAGCAGATAGGCAGATAGAAAGACTGCGGCAGGCATACAATCGGACAGACGTCCGGACAGATTGTATGTACTTGTAGATCTTTTAATGGACGTAAATGCGAAAACGCGTCGTCGTTCGCTCCATAAGACACTGACGGCTCCGCAACTCCTATTGAGCCCATGCGCGTTCGCGTTCGCGTCCGCATTGAACTGGTTTCCACCACATCATCATTTCGTTCCACAATTCGTTGAAACTTCGAATTCAAACTCATTCAATTTCATTCAAATGCGGCCAATTTGCATAGAACTAGACAAATTAAAAGAGATTTTTCTCACAAACGAACATTAAACGATGGATTAAGTTTTCCCTAAAACAAGAAATTTCAAAAAAAAAAAAAAAATTAAAAAAACCAAACAAAAACTAGTGGAAAGAATTAAAAAAATTTCAAAAAAAAAAAATTAAATAATTCTTTACTTGGTCACCGTTCATATTAGGACATAAGTAATTCAGCGGCGAAAAAAGTTGATTTGATGGCGAGGGACGTTGGGGGCTGTGGTGTGGAAGGGTTTCTCTCTCTCTCTCTCTCTTCTCCCCGTGCGTCCCGCGCTCTCATTCCAACTTTTTTCGCCTAATATAAAACGGCGACTTAGTTGTCATCTCTGAAAGACAACCGATGTTGGGAGTAATGATGTTACGAATGTGGTTTTTTAAACATTCGCGAATGCGAATGCAAATGCGAATATCTGTCGCCGATATTCGCGAAGGCGAATGTTCAGTTTTAAATTAAGCGCCACTTATATGTATGCTTTGGTATTGACAGCTGACGTGCCGTGTAAGCCCCACATATTTTTTGTTACAGTGTTGCCATATGATCCAAAAAAAGAAGTTATTTAATTAATCTGTTTTCGTAAAGAAAATGATTTTAAATTTGTTCTCCAAGCCTTTTTTGAACAACTTTTAAATATTTTTTTGAAATCTACAAATCAATACATATGTATATCAAATCAATCTACATATAAGAAAAATATAACATCCGTAGAATTTGTATATTTTTCGAACGTTAATATTCGCATAAAATTTTGCGAATGCTAATATTCGCAACATCACTAGTTGGGAGCCCGCAAAGGTGGCGTTTTCGAAGATCGCACCTCTTCCGAAATACGAAAAATCATAAAGGCATATACATAAGAAGATTAACAGGCTTTAGAAGGACTTTAAGCCCACCAACCCACCCACAACACACACACACACACACACACACACACACACACACACACACACACACACACACAGGGGGCCAACGGGTGTGGACATACAAGGCAACGCTTCTGATCGCCTTCAACTTGGTGAGGGCCAGAAGTTATCCTTGTCCCTGAACACATCAAGTCGATTCTCACCTCCACGTGGTGGTCCCTGGAGAAGCTCTATCACACCTGTGTTGAGTGAACAAACGAGATCGGCGACTGTAGACTCAGTCTACAGCAATGACGGACCGGAAATGTTTATGGACATCGATTTTTGGAATACGGAATGAATTGGACGTATTTGGGCTGGTACGAATGTCATTCCAGGACCTCAGTAGATAGAAGTGACTCTCTATCAAAATGGCTTCTGGGCTAATGGCATCCCTACCTCCGTCCCGTTAAAACCATGGCAGGCCTCGAGAAACGCTCTTCTATCGTCACCGTTAAGTTGGTGGTGCAGGCTCAGATGTGTACCCTTTCCTGACTAATACCGATCTGGCTCTGAACGTACTCTCCCATAAGGACGTACGTCAACCCTTGCATGGAACTCCCTGCAGCGCAAAGACAACCATGGGATCAATAAGGTAACTGCGCATACGATAAATAAGATAACGAACTCGAGTGGGGACCCAACAAAATGGAAAACTCACAACAAACAACAACAACACCAAAAAAGAAAGCAGCTTCAACATTAGAATCAAAAACCAGAACATCCACGGCTACTCCAGCAATCCCTAAACCTAGACCAGAGCGAGGTTCGGGAATACCAGAAGGGGACGCAGTGGTGAACCCTTTTTCACGGTCGTCGGTGCTGGCGAGGTCACCGGTGTCAACGCCCTTAACAGAGTGCCTTGATGAGCAGACGCAAGGCGAGAAATCTCCAGCAACACGGTCAAATGCGCCTTTACGGAGCTCCCCGGGAAAAACACAAAACTCGTTCCTCAATCTGGGTGGTAAAATCCACTGCCTCGTGGAACTTGTGAACGAAGTTCAACCAGACGGAAAAAAGCGAAGGACGATTCACCAGCTTATGCGTGATACAGTTGACTGCATCAAGCTTCTTTATGAGCTGGCAGCAATCGAAATGCAGGACAGATCGGCTAGAGCTCTGGCAACGGCGCATAGCTCCTCGCAAACTTCCCCCTGGTTCAGACCGGAGAGAGCCCCGAAAAGACCCCGAGAGAACAGCCCAGTGCTTGAGATCTCTACAGATGGTCAAACCTCGGGCAAAATTAAAAAGAGGAAGACGAAGAAGAAGAAGAAGAAACGAAAGCCACAGCCTTGTACTGAAGCAAATATTACAGGTACGGAACGGCCACAGCCAGCAGCCCCGAAAAAAGCAGTACAAATCGTCTCAAAGGAGCAGTACGCCACGAAGCCACCTGAATGGCAAAAGGTTAGGCATCGCACTAGAGTCAAGCCGGATGCAATCATAATTGCATCGATTAAGGATAAAAGCTACGCTGATATCCTTAGATCTATCAGAACGGACGACTCCCTGCAAGCCCTGAGCGAAAATGTGAAACGGATAAGGAGAACGGCCAAAAACGAGTTGCTACTGGAACTTAAGAAGGCACCAGTAAGTAACACAGCGGCATTGCAGGCAGCGGTGGAGACCGCTTTGGGTGAATCCGCAAAGGTGGAGGCGAAGACGCACACCAAAACCATCGTACTGAAGGATTTGGACGAAGTGGCCTCAATCACTGAGATCTGTGAGTCTCTCCATACTAAGGGGGGAATTCGCAAACCAGACGAAAGCGCGGCACGCATAACAGACAGAATACAACGTGGACTACGAACAGCGTTTATAAAGCTACCCGTTTCTGACGCGAATGTACTCCTAAACCTTGGAGTCGTACGTATTGGGTGGACAAACTGTCGGATCGCTGACTACGTTGATCCAAGAAGATGCCATAAATGCTGGCGGTATGATCACAGGGCTACGGACTGCAAGTACAAGGAGGACCGAAGCAAAACATGTAGAAGATGTGGCGAGGAAGGTCATTTTGCAGCGTCGTGCAAGAAAGCACACAAGTGTGTGCTCTGCCTCGGTAATCATGCGGCCGGAAGTGCGCGGTGCCCAGAATTCCGAAAAGCTTTCGACAAAGTACGCAAATGAAAATGAAGATAGTTCAGCTAAATCTTAACCACTGCATTGCGGCTCAGGACCTGCTTCAACAGACGATCTTCGAGCAAAACGTAGACCTGGCTCTTTTATGCGAACAGCACCACAATAGGCCGGACGGAACCTGGATATCTGATGCCTCTGGTAAAGCGGCGATCTGGCTTACCAATGGGAAAGCGTTCCAGCAAACCATCCCGAACCGTCGTAGTCACTTCACGTGGGCAAAAGTCGATGGAGTATATTTCTTCTCGTGCTACGCGCCACCCAGCTTAGATCTGCAACAATTTGAACAACTGCTAGCAGATGTGGTCTCCGAGGCCAGAACAAAGTCGCCGTTAGTTCTAGCCGGCGATTTTAACGCATGGTCCACAACGTGGGGCAGCAGGTACACCAACTGCAGAGGACGAACACTTTTAGAATGGTTCTCCTCACTCGACATTGTGGTTCTCAACAACGGAGAGCACACATTCGAAGCAGGTCGTCTTCGATCTGCCATAGACCTGACTTTTGCCCATGACACCTTAGCTCGGCGCATCGACTGGGCCATTGGCAAATTTTTTACCAACAGCGACCATCGCGCCATAGTAGTTGATCTACCTACGGTGGCGGAACATATGTCAGGCTTCGTCCCCGTTAGAAGATGGAAACATCAGCTATTCGACGAAGAGGTATTCAAGATAGTCTGGGGTGACGAGACAGTCATCCCTAATTCGGTGGTGGGGATGACACGTGCTATAACTTCCAAGCTGGTGACGGCCTGCGACGCTGCGATGCCACGCATATCGAGGAAACCAGTTAGGAATTCTGCTTATTGGTGGAATGAGGAGATCGCTCGGCTTAGGAAAAACTGCATAAGAGCAAGACGCCTGGCACACCGCGCAAGGGACAGAGAACTACAGCAACTGCGCCACGATGACTACGTCGAATGTCGCCGAATACTGAAAAGAGAAATCAAACGGAGTAAGAAGCAAAGTTTTGACGACTTATGCTCAAGCGCAAACGAGGACCCCTGGGGAAGGGCATACAAAACTGCCATGAACTCAGTCAGGAGCAAAAGCTCTCCACAACCAACCGACCCGCAGCTGCTTAAACAGATTGTGGCCACACTATTTCCCAGAACGGTCGACAGAATCTCTTCCCTCTGCCTAAGGCAAATAGAGCGACTAATACCTGATGTCTCCACCGAAGAAGTTGTTACATCTATGCAGCGCATGAAGAGTAACAAGGCCCCAGGGCCGGATGGAATTCCGAGCGTAGCTGTAACTGCGGCAATAAAAGCTGAACCAACATTGTTTGCAAAGCTGTTTTCAAAGTGCCTCAAAGACGGGAACTTTCCTAAATGTTGGAAACAACAAGACTTGGTTTTGATACCGAAACCAGGAAAAAACACCCAGGACCCTTCGGGATATCGTCCCATTTGTATGTTAGACGAGCTTGGGAAAATGCTTGAAAGCATAATTGTCAATCGCCTCCAGGCATCGCTGGAACGGCCCGGCGGACTAAGCGAGCGACAGTTCGGCTTCCGAAGGAAAAAATCAACCCTAGATGCAATTGAAACCGTGGTTCAAATTGCACGTGAGGCCACGAGGGGCGAAAGATGGAAAGGCGGTAGTAAAAAGTACTGTGCGGTTGTGACCTTAGATGTAAAAAACGCATTTAACTCAGCCAGATGGTCAAAAATTGTGCAGGCGTTGGAGGTTTTTGGTGTACCAAATTACCTTCAAAGGATAATCCTCAGCTACTTCGAGGACAGGTGGATTGCGTACAAAACGGATGAAGGAATGAAGCGGTACAAAGTGACAAGCGGGGTTCCGCAAGGATCTGTACTGGGCCCAACACTCTGGAACGCCATGTATAACGGGGTGTTAGATATCGCGCTCCCAGCCGAGTGCATAAGCGTTGGTTACGCAGATGATCTGGCCCTTGTAGTAGTGGCCAAGTCTACTGAGGAAATTACCAATCGATGTACCGAGGCGGTAGAAAAGGTGACTAGCTGGCTGCATGCAAACGGACTTGACTTAGCCGCACAAAAGACAGAAGCGGTCCTTATATCCACACGGAAAAAGAGAGATACATTCTCCTTTCGATGTGGTGGTCTCGTCATTACATCGAAACCGTTTATTCGATATCTTGGCGTGTTCATAGATACGAGGCTCACTTTTAAGTATCACCTAAGTGAGGTGAACGATAAAGCTGCACGGGTGACGAAATCCTTGTCCAGAATTATGTCAAACACCTCCGGTATTCGAAGTAGCAGGCGCAGGCTGCTGGCAAGAGTCACTAGCTCTGTGATTTTGTATGCAGCTCCCGTTTGGGCGGCAGCAACGCTCAAGAGTTCGTACATGGCAGGGGTGAGAAGCACGTATCGCCTGAGTGCCCTACGCGTCGCCAGTGCATTTCGCACCGTCTCTGATGATGCTATTTGTGTGCTAGCTGGTTTGCCACCGATTGATCTCCTTGCGAAGGAGCTCCACGAGATACGGTATAGAAATGTCCCAAAAGACGATGCTCGACGAGATACCATGCTTGCGTGGCAGTACAAGTGGAGAACATCAAGTAAAGGCAGGTGGACTCATTCACTGATTCCCAATGTGGATGCGTGGATACACCGTAAACACGGCGAGGTAAATTATTACCTCTCGCAGATATTGACCGGGCATGGATGTTTCAAGGAATACCTCCACCGTTTCAAACACGAAGACGACCCCTTCTGTCCAACATGCGAGGGGGAAATTGAAGACGCGAACCACGTTATTTTCACTTGTCCCCGTTTTGCCTCGGCCAGAAACGAAATCAGCGTATCGTTTGGTGTACCCGTTACAGTTAGGAACTTAACGGGGATGATGCTAAGTAGCCCCAATCGGTGGCAAGTGGTGGTTGACTCGGTAACACAAATTTTGACTGAGTTGCGAACAATTGAACGTCGACGAAGATGCGATCGCGAGCAGCGTGTCGCTAACGCAAACGGACCGACACAAATGTGACGGACCTAACGAACGATTTGAGCTAATGCTCTTTACGGCCTCCTGACGAAGTACTTTGCGGCGGTTCCAGGGGGAACAACCGTCCGGACGAGAGGAGTTTTAGAGGGTTAAAGTCCCTCACTGACTGACTTTAGGCTTTCGAAGCTTTCTCCTCGTTAAAAAAAAAAAAAAAAAAAAAAAAAAAACACACACACACACACACACACACACACACACACACACACACACAACACAAACACACTCAGTCCCCTTCTCATCCTCTGCTGAGGCCTTAACGTTACCCTGCAGTAATATGGACTCACCGAAGTGTAGCCTTCGGTCAGTCCCTCATGTTACCAAAACTAATTAATAATTCCGTTTCGAATGCATTCAACTGACCTTTTTAACACGTGCCTGTCATTGAGGAAGGACCGGTCCGCAAAACGACTGTTCTTTTTAGGGCAATTGTCATAATTTTGTCTGGTTTTAGGCGAGTCAAATAAGGAAAATATTCGGCTAGCCGAATTTGATGGAGCGAACTGCCATAATATAATCGGTAGGATTTAGGTCGGTTAAAGGCCAGTCCTTCTTACGAAATTGACCAGCTCATTACATACATACATACATGCAAATATCCTATCCCTATTTCGAGACCCTGCAGTAAATGGAACCGGTCCTAGGTCGACCGAGAGTGGGTCTTAAAGATGCCAGGACCGGTCGCCTTTCCATACAATTAACTCACCTCTTTTAACATGGGGCTGTCATTGAAAAACAATCGGTCCTTTTTCAAGGCGTGTGGGTTTGGTTGCGGGTGAGTCCATTTGTATTTGAATGAGGCTGAGTTTTTATGTTTTTTTTTAAATATTTATTTGGAATAAAAAAATTCAAAATTGTCACACAGATTTTTTCTCAAAGACTTCTCGTCTGTACATAGTAACATTCATTTCACACGCCATATTGAAATATAATTTCTCTACCTATCAAGGAAAGTAAAAAACGTGAACTCTCTTAGGTCCAAACCCTTTTTTACACCGAAACAATTTCATTACTGCTGGGCGAGTTCTTCGAAGCAATGTTTCAAGCATTTCTTTCTTCGTAAATGGGAATGTATGATTCTCATACTTCTGCTCAGCAGAAAATTACCCAGCGGCAAATGTCCCGCTGACATCATCCATGAAGTCAGGGTGACTTTGGATCCGGTATGCATGACAATTCATATGAAACTTTGTATGACATTTGTACAGGAGCTGGACAGTGAAATCACCAGTGATATTGTAATGTAAGGCGGTGCGATGGCGAAAAAAGCATTTGAGAGCAGCACATTGGCTCCTCTCTCTCTTTAAATGTCAATTTATAGAAACACCAGTTTGATAACTTCTCTTCTTTGCGCTCTCTTTGAATATTTCGAAAAATTTTAAAAATCGATTTTTAACAATTTTTGTTCGCCTCAAGCCAGGGATCGAGAACCCGCGATCTTCGGATTCTGAAGTCGAGCACTCATCATCTACACTTCATGCTAACGTTCAACTGATGCTAAAACCTTATTTAAATTTCAGTAGCCAATAAGATTCAAGCACGTGAACAGCATCCCTTCACGATGACATGTCGTCCAAGATGTCATGCATGACAATGTCATCTATATGTCATCGATGACATCACTGATGACTTTGTCATGCAGGAGATAATTTTCCGCTGGGTATCTACGCCACTGATCTACATACATACATACATATGTACGTACATACATTGAGAGACTTTTCAGTTTGGAAATTATAAATCATGCACTAAAATCTCGAGTTCATCATTTTCCAATAACGCCTCCAATTGACACTAAGACATCTTGTATTGACCATAAAAATTTTAAAGCAATTTACTACAACAAAAACCAAAACAACAACAACAACAAAACTAATATTATAATAACATCAATAACAGCAGAAAAGAAGTTCATATCAAAGGAAAAGCGAAAACATCAAAAATCGCTTCGCTTCGAATTCAGACGTAATGGAGGACGACCGTCACGTCCCGTCCCGTCCCGTCGCGTCGCGTCACGTCAAGTCTGTAAGCCACCCGCGCTATTTAAGTGGTACTGCTGTTATTGTTGTTGTTGCTGTTGTTGTTGTCATTCAGGCCATTCAAATAACAATCAATCATCGATGCCATTGCCAGAGAATGCCCCAGTGCGAATGATTAACACCAAAGCGGAGGGAGTACTCTCGCCGTCTTCTCACATACCCCAATCGATTCAATCGACAGAATCCCGCCGACATACCGACAAACATACATGGGAACACATTAAAAAAAAAAAAATAACACACAGGTACATTGTTACGAAGAGAGCAGTCAACAGTTGCCGCATTGACTCCCAAAAAACGAAAACCCAAATGTGCCTCGGATTTCGGAATTTCAGCAGCATTTCATCGCTTCGATGAAATTGAGAAAACAAAAAACAGAAAAAACCAACATCTAATCTCCATAAATAATCCGTAAAGCGGCGAATAATGTTAATCCCCCCGCATAGTTCCATGGTTTTTGGTCTATAGTCCCCATATAAAAATGATCTCGCCTTTTAATGGCTGGGGACTGACTATTTCGGAAAAGAGATCCAACTGTGCGCGACATCATTTAAATTGAATTCTGACCCAGCTCCGCTCAACTCAGCTCAGCTCGACTCAATTCGAAGCGACTTAGTATGGCAGCCACCACACACCACACAGCCCCCTCCTCCCATCACCCGCAAGAGAGCGGAGAAAAATTAATCATTTATTTATTTATTTTTTTTTTTTGTTTTTTTATGTTCGGGGATTTCTGTTTCTGCATCTTTTCATTCTTCTCGCCTCGGCATAAGTGCGATTTAAGCCTTTTTTCTTCTCTTTATCTTTTTCTTTTTCGGTTTTTAATTTAAGTCAAAACAAAACAAGGAAAAACAACAACAGCAACAGCAACAACAAAACACAATCGAAATAAACGTCCAAAATCGCTGTAATTCGTTGAAACGTAATGGAATGAAACAACGAAATGGAACGAAACGAAAGAGCGCCGAGGGGGGAGTTGAATGAAAGGCTTTAAGTTTTCTGTCCAACTGTGCGGCATCGATTGAGGCGTTACCACACCTTTTTAATCATGGAATTTCGCTCTAATACAATTTTTGGATTTTTTCGATTTTATTTGATTTTTGTTTTTTTATTCTTAATTTTTCCTTCTTTTGCTTCCCTGCAGTAAATGCGGGGCAAATTGACCCCTGCGTCACCACTGTCATTCTATAGACATGGTTAACGAGGAGGTCTACAGTTCAATTTTCTTGAGCATTCATAAAATGAATTTGCTGCACGAGAATCAGAAGGCTCCGTAGCGTAATGGTTATCATGTCCGATCATCAATCCGAAGGTTCATGTTCGAATCCCAGGGCAGGCGAGAAAAAGTTTTTTAAAGCCTGTTAGATACCTAAAATATTATTAACTTAAAAAAAAAAAAATTGGCACCCGCCCGAGCGAGATTCGAACACGGGTCTCCAGGTCGCTAGGCCAGACTCTTCACACTGAGCCATCCGAGCCCTGTGCGCGGCGCTTTCCATTTACGTACTATAGCTAATGAGCTGCATCTACAGCATCACCAGTTCAATCGTCAACTGGTGTCCGCTCGAACATATGCCCATACAAAGTGTCCATAGGAGAATACATTGGCACGGGTACAGTTGGTCACTAGTGACGGTGACGGAGGAACTAGTGACAGATTGAATCAGTCACTAGTGATAATTACTGCAGGGATCTCATACGCACATACACACACATGTACATTTAAACATGCATACAAACGTTCATTCATTCGCATCTAGTCGTAGGTACATTAGCGCTTAAAAATATTCACTTTTAATTTTTCGGCAGATTAAAAAGAAGTGCCACTCAGCAATTTGAGTGGTCACTCGTAACAGCTTTGCTTGCTTCAGTGCTTCTTTATGGGGTACCACATCTCAAAGCCAAATTCCGGGCCTTTAGTCAATAAGCGTCAGAATTCTTCGATGGAATTGGAAATCAAAGCAATAAGGCCAAAGAGAGTATTTAAGGCAAAATTTTGGGGGGTGCATTTTATGATGTTAACGGTTAACCCATGATTCATAAGCTAAAGTACATACATATGTACATCGAAATCCATTTTTACAATACGAAAACCCAAACCCATGAATTTAAATACCTATACAGGCATGTGTCGGAACTGCTATTTGTTCTTAATTGCACAGAGCCCTATTTTATTCGCATGTCAATGAGATATACAGGGTGACCATGGAATTTTCTGCATTATTTGAATACGCGATAGCTTACACTCATAGAAAAAACGTGCTAAATATAAGAATAAATGACCAAAATCAAATCATTTCGAACTTAATAGTCTGTTAAATGCGAAAAATCTAATTCCAAGAAGAAAATCTTAATTTTTTAAGATCGGACCTAAGATCATAATCTTGGCATAAATCTTGTTTTAAGAGCGATTTTTAAGATTGAATTCTTATTAAAAATCTTCGACTAAGAATGAATTCTTAGTACCAAAGAATGAAATCTTGTTTTAAATCTACTTTTAAGATCAATTACCAGAATATATTCTAATAAAAAATCTTAATATTAAGAATTGATTCTTATATTTTTAAGAATGTATTCTTCGTATAAATCTTAAGCGTAGTCGAGACTATATGACAAAACGTTACATATATTTCAACTTTGAAAAAAATTTCTCACAATTTTAAAAATTTTTCTTAAAAATAAAGTCAATTTTTAAGAAAAATTTTAGGAATTGTGAGAAATTTTTCTCAAAGTTGACATATAAGTAGCATTTTGTCATATAGTCTAAACTTAGCTTTATTTTTCATTTGATTCCTAATGTTCGAATAAAATCCAAATTGTTTTTATAAATGTATGCTTGTATTTATTTAATTTATTAATTTTACAATAGCTTCGGTCTTAGATATGTTTTCCCATTGTTTATTGGATTTCACACTTAAACACGTCCGCTCTGTTCAATGATACAAGCAACAATGACGCGATGTCTGCGAATTTCCAAGAACGTGTTCCTCAAATTGAAGAGTTCGTTCTAAAATTCAAGATTACGCTCTTGGTTTTAAGAGCATCGAACTAAAAATCAAGAATGCGTTCTAAAATTCAAGATTAGGATCTCCGTTTAAGAGTATCGAACTAAAATTCAAGATTCCGATCTTGGTTTTAAGAGCATCGAACTGAAAATCAAGAATGCGTTCTAAAATTCAAGATTAAAATCTCCGTTTAAGAGCATCGAACTAAAAATCAAGAATGCGTTCTAAAATTCAAGATTAGGATCTCCGTTTTAAAATTATCGAACTAAAAATTAAGAAAAATTGCTTGAAATTGAGATTTTAAATCTTATTGACAATATTTCAAGATTAAAAATGCAAGAATGTTACAAACTAAATTTTAGATTTTTATTCTTAAAGTTAGATTGTCATAATTCTCTGAGTGTATGTCAAGAGCTGTATTTTTGGTTTTTAGGACCACTACTCTAAAATCTACCGTTATTGAGTGATGTGATTGTGGATATTGTTCGTATCTATGCCGATCTGGTCCGATAAATATCGGCCCAGATTATGCTATTTAGGCAGATAGTGGAATCCCAGCTTTTGTCTGCTTGAATTCGTTTAATTCAAAAAATATTGTGATTTCGATAAATTTCCTTCCCAATACCCAAACTCTACAGATGATATGCCTCATTATGCCGCATTTTTTATCACCAATCGATTTGCATTCCATTCCAGCTCTAATGGATACACGACCATCGATTGATATTTCCCGTCAACGTGTACTTTAGGCTTTAATATGTATTCTCATCGTGTTTTTCGCTTATTGCGTCGATTGAGTTCCCATTTAACCAACCTCTGGCTTGTTGCTTACTGCAATTCCCTACCGAAATCTTACACTGAGAAAAAAATCAACCAGAAAACTGGTTAAATCAAAAGGAAAAACATACAAAACGGCTTCAACAAGGAATATTTTTAATTTTAACAATTTTTCTTGTTGATAAAATTAAAAATTTTCCTTTTGAATCAACCATACTTCAGGTTGAATTGAAATGATAATTTTCAAAAATGGATTTAAATTTAAATTGTTGAACCAACCACGGACATAGTTGAAATGACAAGAAATTTTTTTAAAAAATTCCAAAAAAAATACCTATACAAGAAGAAATGTCAAAAAAAATTTAATTAACGTTCAAAGCAAATGGCCATAGAGCACTCTGCTGAACATCACCCAAAAAATAGCCATCGGATGGACTTCATCCGATTTCGTCACTCCGTTTTGGTGACTGCTTTCGCAATGCTTAAAATAGTTCTAAGATGAATACATATCTTATATGTCTTATTTTATAAAACAAATGAGAATTATACCGAACGAAAAGAAATGTAATTAAACATATTTCCTTTCAATTCAACCAAAAATGTTGTTGACTCAACAATTTTCCTTTTGAAATTTTTGTTCTGCTCGAAAATCAAAAGGACTGTGAATAACAATGCGCCCTTTTAAAAAAATCATGGTTACGTTCGCTCAGTGTACGGTGTAAAGTGACTAATTAACCTTGTTTTTTTTTTTTTTTTTGAACTGCTTTTATATTTCCCATTTGTTTTTACACTTAAAGAAGTGGTCTAAACTTCATTTATGCATGCTACGGGTAACATTGACATCAAAAGGGTTAAGGCAATAACAATTTTCATTAAAAGAAAATACAAAGAAACAAAAACAAAAAAAAAAAAAACAAATCCATTCGTAATCGTGAGACCTCGTAACCCATAACCCAGTCAGCCGGAAATTTTACGTCAAAAAGTCGTAATAAATTTCACAACGAATTATGCACGACGCACACGCACGAACAAGCATACATGACAGTGCGTATGGCAAAAGAAAATAAGAGAAAAAGAGTGCATTTAGCTGCAATTACTGCTTTCGAAAGCTTCTTTACTGCTAACTTTCAGCACGGGAAGACACATACATACATACGATTGTGTCTATGTATGTATACACACATAACATTTGCGCTTCGTTTTTGGTTGAAATTTTTTTGTCCTTAAGTTATTAATGATTTTGATGGAATGCAAGCGAGTTTTGACAAGCAAACGAGCGGCTAGCTTCGCATGCGTGCAATCTGCTCCGTTCGCGATCGCATGTTTGCCAACATTTTAAGACACGATATGGTATGTTTGTATGATGTTAACAATTTAGATCAAATGAACACTTAAAGGAACATGAAATGGGTAATTCGGAGACATGAAAAATTCTCTAGGGAGGCATTTTTCTCACATTAGCCACCAAATTGGATTCATACGAATTTATGACTTGCAAAATGTTCGTCATATATGAACGCATTTAGGATTGAATACTTAGCTCCTACTCGGATTGGCAGCATAATACGAGTAGAGAGATTTACTATGTATGTATTTGCTCGCTTTGACCTTCACACAAATTCATCGGGATTCCGATGAACCCCGATCGAACATGGTGAATCCAATGTCGGCACAAAACGACCTTACCATCAATCCAATCGGATTTTTTTTTTTTTCCTTTTACTGATTTTCCATCAATCTTCCAATCAATCATTTTATCTTTCGCATAGGTGAAGCCAAAAAAAAAAAAAAAAAATTACACACACTTGATCTTCTCCACGGTATAAGTTGCGCTATTGAAGCAGCCATCGGAACCCGAAATGTGCCAGTTTCGATGCAGTTCATTCGCGCTGGATGTGCTGCAAAATTTCTTATTAGTCGCGGCTACGTGCGTGTGCATTAGCCGCATTTTGCATCGATTCAGCGTGAAATTATGCTCAATTTTCCAACGGACAAAAGATGGTCTTTCCAGGCATACATATGTACATATGCGTTTACATACATTTGCGTGTTGTGCATATGTGCATATGTGACTGCACATGTCCGTTGAGCGAATTTAAGATTCCATACGCTTCCACATATGTACATACAGTATCTATGGATGTATGTTTGTATATCGATGACGGAGTCTGCTTGCTGTTGGCAATGACAGTGATCTGTGTCTCCAATTACCGCTCGAATGGACTCGCATTGTCGCGACGCAGCAATGAAGCTATTCGTCGCGATTGCGATTGCATAAGCGCAGCAGAAAGCCAAGTACGATCGACCCACATTCTATGGCCGCGCACATTCGGCGGTGATATTCATTTCCGTATGCAGTAAGACACACGCACGCCTTGGAGACAATTGAACGAGTGGTGAGAAATGCAGCAATTGCACTCGAATGACGGACGCCGTTCGCCCGTTCGCCATTTGTCGTTTATCGTTACAATTTAATGAACACCCACACCCTGCCATGACAGCGCCGACAATGCTTTTAATTAATAGAGTTTTGGTGTTTTTTTTTTTTTCTTTTTCGAAATTTATTGACTTTTTTAATATTTTTACTATATTTATTTGGTTTTTTTTTTTGTTTTTCGTTGTGCTCTCCATGTTTCGCTGTCAATCTGTCACAATGAAAATCGTGTTCAAATGATTCATACAAACATGCACACGAACATACATAGATGTGTAGGTACTTATTTCATGGAGTCGAGGGTAGGTACCCAAGTTTAGTTATAGGGTTCATTACAAAGTGCTTCGAACGAGGGCGGACCATTAACGCGGCAATTAAAATAGCTCGAACCGATAAAAGGTGGCCCGGCTCGGCCCGGCCCGGCCCACGAGACCTTGACGTTCTATATACGATAAACATACATTATGTAATTTTATGTTCTAAGCGCAATTAAGTTCGATTCGTGTTAAATTTCTATTTCAAACTCAATGGAATTCTTCGTAATTAAAATGTGAACATGCTTCGATCACTCCTTCCCCTATCAATGGCGGTTTTAATAGGTTTGGCGGGTAATAAAGAGCATTATATGTATGGACTTTTGTGTTTTGTTGACTCAATTTGCATAAGACCACATGCACAGGCATTTTTGGCGGGCTGTCAGCAGTCAGCAGTCAACTGTCAGCTTTCGTCTCAAACTGTCAACATATTGTACATACATACATACATACATATGTACGTCGAATGACTCGAAAACAAGAAATTTCAGACGTTATGCGAGGCATGATACCGTGGATGAAATCTACAAAACGCATAAAGCTGTCTGCTTTAAGAAAAGCAAAGCCAGATCGAAGAGACAAATTGTCAAATTGAATGTCAACGGGAACTGTCAATTTGAATCAATTCGAAGGATATACTGATAATTTTTTTTCACTCTTCAAATATCATAATTTCCAATTGGGTGAGATCCTATTTTTTATTTCATCTTTTATAATAAGATTGCTCTATTTTTTGTTTTTGTAATTTGAATACGAATCGCTTTTGTAACATATTGGAGAGTCGTTTTCGAGTCTTCTTTTAATCATGCACGTGATCAATCATTTTGCTAATCATGAAGGGGGTTCGAAAAAGACTCGTAAATTAATCTTGTCATAAAACAGTCTTCCAGATGTTGGGTGGGCTTAGTCATTTTATTATTATTATTATTATTTTTTTTTAAAACTATTTTATGCTCAAAAGAAAATACAGTGGTACCTCGACACAAGTTCTTTGAGATGCAAGCCTTCGAGCGAACGATTCATTTATTGTTGTAAAATACGAGCAAAATTTGAGATACGAGCAATTTGCTGAGCGGATCGGCCACACATTTCTGAAAGAAATTAGTTTCAAGCAGCCAGGGGAGGCGGGCGGTCATTTCTCAAAAACATTTGGTTTTACAGTTTGTGGAAAAGAAACAGCCAGAAAAAGTTGCAACTGGTCGTGCATCGGTGCTATTAGATGACACTTGCCTAACTCAGTTCCATAATATTTCGAAAGGTCGAAGGAAGAAATAAGCTTCCTAGGAAAATTTTTTTTTTTTTTTTAGATGGCATACAAGTGAAAGTGAGAAAGGAAGTGCAGCTTATTTGTTTACACTCTCTTGTATTATGTTTGAATACAATATTTTTCACTTATGAATTCGTGTTTTGTCTTGTTCAAAAGCACTTAAATAAATAACTGGGCTAATATTTTGTGGGATGGAACGGATTAATGGCAGCTCCATCAATCAATTGCAATGGGAAAATTCGCTTTGAAATACGAGCAAGGTTACGGAACTAATTAAGCTTGTTTGTCAAGGCACCACTGTATGTACAATGGTCAGACCGAGAGACATGATAGGTTTTAGTTTGTAATTTCATTTCAACGGATTTGGAGTGAAAAGAGCAAAAAAAACAACAGCGTTCGATGTAAAAAAGTTTTTTTTATTTTTTTTTGTTGTTGTTTTTTTTTCCTAGCCATTTTCACACATTACATTTGCTCCCACATTATATGGATGAAATGAAAATAAGTAAGGGTGATATAGGCCAGGTGAGCCTGACAATACAATACCCGACACCAATGAAGGATAAGCTATATACATATGTATGTAACATATGTTTGAACCTTTTCTAAAACAGACCCCAAGCCCACGACAATTAAGCTGTGGTATAGGACCAAAGTCCAAATTTCATTGAAATATCTCGAAAAACTCGGATTTTAGAGCAATTTTTGCCATTTTTTCGGACAGGCCCCGGTACGGCCGGTACCCTTAATAATGGACCGACGAAGAAAATTTTTGGAGAGGATGATTATGTCTACAAAAGAAGGGTACATGCCAGCTTTCTTCAAGTCCCATTTCAATTTGAGGTGTTTCAATTTTCGAAAAAAGACTTTCGGCCATGCCCATTTTTTGAAAATTTTTGGAAGTTGTATTTAAAAACCCTAAACACATGTACAGTTCAAATTATCAAATTTCATAAAAAATATCTCCGGTTTTAGACCAGTTTTTATGATTTTCATAATAGACCCCAGTACTGGAGGAATCCCTAAAAATGGTCCATTCTCGAAGTTGATCTTACTTCGTGAAGATAGAAAAACTGTATATCGATTGACAGATAGACAGACGGACGGACAGACAGGCAGATAGACAGATATACAGTCAGAAAGACAGACAGACAGACAGACAGACAGACAGACGGATATGGCTAAATCGAATCTCCTGGTGACGCTGATCATTTCTATATACATTTTGTATGGTCTATCTCGACTAGTTCTGGGTTTTACACACAGCCACACAAACGCAATATACCCTCGAAACAGAGTGTTTCGATTATAAATAGTGGGAAATACAACAACAACAAGTACAACCACGACAACAACGAAGCAGCATTAATCAATGTTGATAGATGTAGGCGGCTACTGTGATCCGCACCTAAGTTATTCACGAACACGATTGATGAATGTGTATCGCAACCGAATTGTGGCTGTAAATTGTGGGTCCCTAACGATTTTCATTTCATTCAAATTGAAATTGCTTTTGTTGCTCTTTTTTGTTTGACGTTGCTGTTCGAGTTTCCATGGAACTTGTGGTCAAAGGGGTTGAAAAACCGCAAATGTATCTTTAGCTGCTTGTAAGAAACCTCCCTAAATACGTAAAGCGTCTTCTTTACACTAACAGAAAACTGTCTCAACGGTTTTTAGCTACCGTAGGCCAGTGCTAGTCACTATTTGGCATATCGTCTGTAGCAAAATAAAAATAAAAAATTAAAAAAACCAGATAACCGTACTTATCTACATATGTATCTCTAAGGCAGTAAATATTCGAAAAAAGAATATGGTTTCACTTACTTTTTACCACTTTCGAGGAAAACATCCAGCTCTGCTGACATCTTACAGCACAACGCCTTACGAAAATGTCCTTGCGAGCAATTCGTATTGATTAGATGACCCTCTGGAAAGGACAAAAAAAAAAGAATATGCATTTAATAAAACGTGAAGCAGGGCAAAAAAGTACGACTCCAACTAATTCTCTAAAATGAAAAAGGTTTTCTTTTTCCCTTTCATCATTCGTTAGATTATGAAGCTAGTCAGCAAATACTCATTCGATGGATATCCTGATCCAGACTTCCTTTTATTTTTGTTTATCTGAGAATTCACAAAAAAAAAAAAAAAAAAAAACTCCGAAAAGTTTTGACTCATTGCACTGGCTATTTTAATTTGACTTAAAACACATGGGAATATCACACACTGACTTAACGAGAAAAGAAAAAGCGAAAATTGAAGGCAACGGATTCAATCCCAGTCTCATGCATGTATCCCCCCCTTTCGTTCTTGCATTCCGCGCTGAGCGAGCGAGTGACAATTTTCCTAATTAAGCGCCTTGATAACAAAATTTCTCATCAACATTTTTTTGTAAACACAAAATCGCACAGCAGCAAAAAATTTTTATTACGCCAAATAATTCTCATTATAAAGCCGCGGCCAATTTCAGCAGCTTCAGTCCTCCAGGGCAGCTCAAATGAATGAAGAGATGAAGAGCAAAGCGAGGATGCGGCGCTGTGCGGTGCGGTGCGATGTGCCTTTGTGGATTTGTGGCTGTTGCCGTTGACGGTAGCTCTCTCTAATACATATAAACAAAAACCAACGAAAATTCTCAAGTCTCCACACTAGATGGTGAAAATGCACATATGCACTGTTAGATCAAAAAGTATTCGAACATTGTTCAATGAAGTTCGATGTTCGAAATGTGGTACATTTCACCCATTATCAAATATACTCGTATAAGAATCAAAACTAATTACCAAAAAAAAAATTATGTGCACGGACTTTTTAGTTTTAGTGTGTCCAGTCGATATTGTATTTAGTTATGTACGGTATTCCGCATAGACTCATTGTAATCCATGAAGTTTTCTAGCCATCAAAACTTTCTCTCTCTCTCTCGCTCTCTCTGTACCTCGTTCTCTCGTTCTATCTCTCGCTCTCTCTGTCCCTCGTTCTCTCTCTCGTTCTGTCTCCCTCTCTCTCGTTCTCTCTCTCTCTCTCTCTCTCTCTCTCTCTCTCTCTTCTCTCTCTCTCTCTCTCTCGTTCTCTCTCTCTCTCGTTCTCTCTCTTCTCGTTCTCTCTCTATCTCTCGTTCTCTCTCTCTCTCGTTATCTCTCTCTCGTCTCTCTCTCTCTCTCTCGTTTCTCTCGTCTCTCGTTCTCTCTCGTTCTCTCTCGTTCTCTCTCTCGTTCTCTCTCGTTCTCTCTCGTTCTCTCTCGTTCTCTCTCGTTCTCTCTCGTTCTCTCTCGTTCTCTCTCGTTCTCTCTCGTTCTCTCTCGTTCTCTCTCTCGTTCTCTCTCTCTCTCTCGTCTCTCTCTCTTCTCTCTCTCGTTCTATCTCTCGTTCTATCTCTCTCTCACTCTCTCACTCTCTCTCTCTCTCTCTCTCTCTCTCTCTCTTCTCTCGTCTCTCTCTCTCTCTCTCTCTCTCCTCTCTTCTCTCTCTCTCTCTCTCTCTCTTTCTGTCTCTGTCCGTAGCTTCGAGTGCATGTGAGTGACAGGGTCCGATAAAGCAGAAACTACTCAAATCGAAGGGACCTTCGTGGGTCAGGGTCAGAAAATCATGGGCAAGCAAAGAACTTTAAGGGAAACAACAAAAGAACAAAAGCGATCAGAATGAACAGTGAACAATACAAAAAAGCTGTTAGCGCCGAAAGGAAAAAACCACGAATGTATACGCAATGGAATTACACGCAGGCTAAGAGTGCGCCTTAATTGGATAAAAATCGTTCAAATACTTAAAATCGCTCTTTCGCGCAATCCCCCAACCGACCAGAGCCGAACAGAATCGACAGCAATGAGTGCCGTCAACACGCATGCGCACTGCACTGCGTTCAATCGCATCGCAACGGCCATTGCCAAATTGCTGCTGAACACAATAGGCGATGCCGCGGACACAACATTGAATGCTGCTCCTGCCGTTGCCGCTGATGCTGCTGCTGCCACTACCACTGCCACTGCTACTGCTGCCTCTGCTGATTGCAGAAAACAAGACATTTCTCAAAATCCAACGCGCGTGCAGCATTCGTATCCCCGCACGGTTGCGGCAGTTGCTTCAACATTTTCTGCTCCTAATCAAAATTCCGATACTCATACCGAATTGAGGATTCCATGCAATGACTTTGCACTCAAGGATATTCTCCCGGCCCGCCAACATGCACACACACGCACGCAGATAGCGGCAAAACACCATTTCAAATCAAAAAAACACAAAGCAAACAACAACAAAAAAAAAAATAAAATAAATAAATAAATAAAATAAAAACAAGAATAAATATAATCGAAAGGAAAAAAGGAATTTCAAATAAAGGAAACAAGGCGAACACCGAAAGAAATCACATTTCAATCGCACACCCAAATGCGATTTTCGAGTTCTTTTTTTTTTTTTTTTATTTAATTTATTGACTTAACCGATTTTCGAGTCAAACAAGCACAAAGCATTCAGGTCTCATGTCTGCCGAAAAGTCGTTTGATTCGTGCGCGCTTTGCGCATGCGCAGCACAACAGGACGTTTCCTCATTAGCAGCAATTCAAAGGGTCATTAATCAATGGACTAGACTTCGTTTCGTTAGAATCGCAATCGTCGGTGTAGGTGGGGGTCGCAGTACGAAGCTGAAAGGAGACTACACCTGGAAAGGAGTTCATTTAAATATTTTTTTGTTTTGTTGTTTTTTTTTTTTTTTTAATATGACAGACGGTATGGCATCAGAATATCAGAATTGAATCGCAGCAGTCTTTCCTTTATATTCAAAACCCACTTGTCCCACTACAGTCTGCATTTATGGTGTGAAGAACACAGAGAAACACTGAGAATCATCATCGAAAGAGGAACA